>CM033639.1:31474918-31535426 GCA_019453435.1 Rhinogobius similis | reverse complement strand
CTGAGACATCGTCCTGTCCTTTCTGATCTGGTCCTGGTCTGGTCTCTGCTCTGGTCCTGCTCCCTGGTCCTAGTCTGGTCCTGGTCTGTACCTGAGGTCCTGCTCTGAAACAGTCCTGGTCCTGGTCTGGTCCTGAGCTCTGGTCCTGCTCAACATGAGCCTGGTCTGGTCTGGTCCTGGTCTGTCACCTGGTCCTGCTGGTCTCTAGTCCTGAGGTCCTAGGGTCTGGTCCTGGTCTGTACCTGCAATTCTGAGTGAGTCGATCTGGGCGCCTGAGATGACCTGAGTCCCTCTTCTCTCGATCCTACTGGTCTGAGACACGCCCCCCCTTTCACCGTCTGAGCTTATGAATGGGCTAAACATGAGCTAAACATAAGGGCTAAACATGTGCTAAACATGAGCTAAACATGTGCTAGAAACACTAAGCTGACATGAGCTAAACATGAGCTAAACATACAAGTGCTAAACATGGAGAGCTAAACAACTGAGCTAAAGCATAGGCTAAACATAGGGCTAAACATGAGAGCTAAACATAGGAGCTAAACATGAGCTAAACACTTAGGCTAAACATGAGCTAAACATGAGCTAAGCATGGAGCTAAACATGAGCTAAACATACATGTGCTAAACATGGAGCTAAACATAGAGCTAAACATGATGAGCTAAACATGTGAGCTAAACACTTGCAAGGCTAAACATGTGCTTTAAACATGAGCTAAACATGCGAGGCTAAACATGGAGGCTAGAAACATGAGCTAAACATGAGCTAAACATGAGATAAACATGAGCTATAAACATGAGCTAAACATGTGCTAAGCATGAGCTAAAGCATGCTGCTAAACATGAGCTAAACATGTGCTAAACATGTGCTAAACATATGAGCTAAACACTTGAGCTAAACACTGAGGCTAAACACTTGAGAGCTGCAAACATGAGTAACTGAAACACTTAGGCCTAAACATAGAGCTAAACATGAGCTGAAACATAGGCTAAACATGGGCTAAACATGTGTGTGCCCCTAAACATGAGCTAAACATGTGCTAAACACTGAGCTAAACATGAGCTAAACATGTGGCTAAACATGTGCTAAACATGAGGCTAAACATGGGACTAAACATGAGGCTAAACATGTGCTAACTCAAACATGAGGCCCCTAAACTATGTACTAAACATAGAGCTAAACATGAGGCTAAACATGTGCTAAACATGTGCTAAACATGAGGCTAAACATGAGCAGCTAAACATAGGCTAAACATGTGCTTTGTAAACATGTGCTAAACATGAGCTAAACATGTGTGTAACTAAACATGAGGCTAAACACTTAGACTGGCTAAAGCATGGGAGCTAAACATGTGCTAAACATGTGCTAAACAGTAGCTAAACATGTGCACATAACATAGGCCCAGGCACTAAACATAGGCTAAACATGAGCCCCAAACATGGAGCTAAACATGTAGCTTTAAACATGAGCTAAACATGAGCTAAACATGAGCTAAACATAGAGCTAAACATGTGCTAAACATGAGCTAAACACATAGAGCTAAACATGAGCTAAACATGAGCTAAACATGAGCTAAACATAGGGCTAAACATGTGCTAAACATGAGCTAAACATGAGCACTAAACATGAGCTAAACATGAGGCCCCAAACATGTACTAAACATGAGAGCTAAGCATATGAGCTAAACATAGGAGCCCCACAAACATGAGCTAAACATATGAGCTAAACATGGAGGCATAAAACATGGGACTAAAACATAGACCTAAACAACTGTGTGCTAGAAGCATGGGACTAAACATGTGCTTAAACATGGAGGCTAAACATGAGCTTTAAACATGTGCTAAACATGAGCTAAACATAAGGCTAAACATGAGGCTAAACATGAGAGCTTCAAACATGTGCTAAACATGAGGCCCCAAACATATGAGGCTAAACACTGAGGCTAAACATGAGGCTAAAACATGCTGAGGCTAAACATGTGCTAAGCATGAGCTAAACATGAGCTAGCAAACATGAGCTATTAAACATAGGCTAAACATGTAGCTAAACATGAGCTAAACATGAGACTAAACATGGAGCTAAACATGTGTGCTTTAAACATGAGACTAAAACATGTGCTAAACATGAGCCTAAACATGAGCTAAACATGTGCTACTTTAAACATTGGTGCTAAACATATGAGCTAAACATGAGCTAGAAACATAGGCTAAACATGTGCTAAACATGTACTAAACATGGAAGCTAAACATGTGCTCAAACATGAAGGCTAAAC
Source organism: Rhinogobius similis (assembly GCA_019453435.1). Classification (NCBI taxonomy): domain Eukaryota; kingdom Metazoa; phylum Chordata; class Actinopteri; order Gobiiformes; family Gobiidae; genus Rhinogobius; species Rhinogobius similis. The sequence continues at coordinate 31,533,154 of CM033639.1, read as the reverse complement.
ATGTAGGCTAAACATGAGCCTACAAACATGTGCTAAACATGTGCTTAAACATGAGTAACTTCAAAAACATGTGTGCTAAACATTGAGGAAAACCTAAACATGAGCTAAACAGTGTGCTAAACATGAGGCTAAACACTTGCAGCTAAACATGAGCTAAACATGAGCTACAAAGCATGTACTTTAAACTTATGAGCTTAAACATGTGCTTTTAAACATGTAGGCTAAACATAGGCTAAAAACATGAGCTAAACATGAGCTAAACATGTGCTAGAAGCATGTGCTTTAACAAACAGTAGCTAAACATGTGCTAAACATGAGCTAAAGCATGTAGCTAAACATGTGCTTAAACATATGAGGCTAAACATGGAGGCTAAACACATAGAGGCTACAAACATGTGTGCTAAACATGAGCCCCATAACATGAGCTAAACATGCCAGCTAAAGCATGGAGGCTAAACATGGAGTTAAGCGTGTGCTAAACATGAGATAAACATGAGCTAAACATGAGCTAAACATGTGAGCTAAACATGAGCTAAACATGTGCTAAACATGAGATAAACATGAGCTAAACATGAGCTAAACATGAGCTAAACATGAGCTAAACATGTGCTAAACATGAGCTAAACATGAGCTAAACATGAGCTAAACATGAGCTAAACATGAGCTAAACATGAGCTAAACATGAGCTAAACATGAGCTAAACATGTGCTAAACATGAGCTAAACATGAGCTAAACATGTGCTAAACATGAGCTAAACATGAGAGCTAAACATGAGCTAAACATGAGCTAAACATGAGCTAAACATGAGCTAAACATGTGCTAAACATGAGATAAACATGAGCTAAACATGAGCTAAACATGTGCTAAACATGAGCTAATCATTATCTAAACATGAGATAAACATGAGCTAAACATGAGCTAAACATGAGCTAAACATGAGCTAAACATGTGCTAAACATGAGCTAAACATGAGCTAAACATGAGCTAAACATGAGCTAAACATGAGCTAAACATGTGCTAAACATGAGCTAAACATGTGCTAAACATGAGCTAAACATGAGCTAAACATGTGCTAAACATGCTAAACATGCTAAACATGAGCTAAACATGAGCTAAACATGAGCTAAACATGTGCTAAACATGAGCTAAACATGAGCTAAACATGAAGCTAAACATGTGCTAAACATGAGCTAAGCATGCTAAACATGAGCTAAACATGCTAATGAGCTAAACATGTGCTAAACATGAGCTAAACATGGGCTAAACGCTAAACATGTGCTAAACATGAGCTAAACATGAGCTAAACATGAGCTAAACATAGGCTAAAGCATGAGCTAAACATGAGCTAAACATGTGGCCTAAACATGAGCTAAACATGTGCTAAACATGAGCTAAACATGTGCTAAACATGAGCTAAACATGAGCTAAACATGAGCTAAACATGTGCTAAACATGAGCTAAACATAAACATGAGATAAACATGTTCTAACCATGAGCTAAACATGAGCTAAACATGAGCTAAACATGAGCTAAACATGTGCCTAAACATGTGCTAAACATGAGCTAAACATGTGCTAGCTAAACATGAGCTAAACAGCTAAACATGAGCTAAACATGGGAGATAAACATGAGCTAAACATGAGCTAAACATGAAACATGAGCTAAACATAGACTAAACATGTGCTAAACATGAGCAAACATGTAGCTAAACATAGAGCTAAACATGGAGCTAAACATGTGCTAAACATGAGCTAAACATGAGCTAAACATGAGCTAAACATGTGCTAAACATGAGCTAAACATGAGCTAAACTTGAGCTAAACATGAGCTAAACATGAGCTAAACATGGTGCTAGCATGAGCTAAACATGTGCTAAACATGAGCTAAACATGAGCTAAACATGTGCTAAACATGAGCTAAACATGAGCTTTAAACATGAGCTAAACATGTGCTAAACATGAGCTAAACATGTGCTAAACATGAGCTAAACATGAGCTAAACATGTGCTAAACATGTGCTAAACATGAGCTAAACATGAGCTAAACATGAGCTAAACATGTGCTAAACATGTGCTAAACATGAGCTAAACATAGGCTAAACATGAGCTAAACATGAGCTAAACATGAGCTAAACATGTGCTAAACATGAGCTAAACATGAGCTAAACATGTGCTAAACATGAGCTAAACATGAGCTAAACATGTGCTAAACATGAGCTAAACATGAGCTAAACATGAGCTAAACATGAGCTAAACATGTGCTAAACATGAGCTAAACATGTGCTAAACATGAGCTAAACATGAGCTAAACATGAGCTAAACATGAGCTAAACATGTGCTAAACATGTGCTAAACATGAGCTAAACATGAGCTAAACATGAGCTAAACATGAGCTAAACATGTGCTAAACATGAGCTAAACATGAGCTAAACATGAGCTAAACATGAGCTAAACATGAGCTAAACATGAGCTAAACATGTGCTAAACATGAGCTAAACATGAGCTAAACATGTGCTAAACATGAGCTAAACATGAGCTAACACATAGGCTAAACATGTGCTAAACATGAGCTAAACATGAGCTAAACATGAGATAAACATGAGCTAAACATGAGCTAAACATGAGCTAAACATGAGCTAAACATGAGCTAAACATGAGCTAAACATGATGTAAAACATGAGCTAAACATGAGCCTTTAAACATGAGCTAAACATGAGCTAAACATGAAGCAAACATGAGCTAAACATGAGCTAAACATGAGCTAAACATGTGCTAAACATGAGCTAAACATGAGCTAAACATGAGCTAAACATGAGCTAAACATGAGCTAAACATGAGCTAAACATGTGCTAAACATGAGCTAAACATGAGCTAAACATGAGCTAAACATGAGCTAAACATGAGCTAAACATGTGCTAAACATGAGCTAAACATGAGCTAAACATGAGCTAAACATGAGCTAAACATGAGCTAAACATGAGCTAAACATGAGCTAAACATGAGCTAAACATGAGCTAAACATGAGCTAAACATGAGCTAAACATGAGCTAAACATGAGCTAAACATGAGCTAAACATGTGCTAAACATGAGCTAAACATGTGCTAAACATGAGCTAAACATGAGCTAAACATGTGCTAAACATGAGCTAAACATGAGCTAAACATGAGCTAAACATGAGCTAAACATGAGCTAAACATGTGCTAAACATGAGCTAAACATGAGCTAAACATGAGCTAAACATGTGCTAAACATGAGCTAAACATGAGCTAAACATGAGCTAAACATGAGCTAAACATGAGCTAAACATGTGCTAAACATGAGCTAAACATGTGCTAAACATGAGCTAAACATGAGCTAAACATGTGCTAAACATGAGCTAAACATGAGCTAAACATGAGCTAAACATGTGCTAAACATGAGCTAAACATGTGCTAAACATGAGCTAAACATGAGCTAAACATGTGCTAAACATGAGCTAAACATGTGCTAAACATGAGCTAAACATGAGCTAAACATGTGCTAAACATGAGCTAAACATGAGCTAAACATGAGCTAAACATGTGCTAAACATGTGCTAAACATGAGCTAAACATGTGCTAAACATGAGCTAAACATGAGCTAAACATGTGCTAAACATGAGCTAAACATGAGCTAAACATGAGCTAAACATGAGCTAAACATGTGCTAAACATGAGCTAAACATGAGCTAAACATGAGCTAAACAAGAGCTAAACATGTGCTAAACATGTGCAAAACATGGACTAAACATGTGCTAAACATGAGCTAAACATGAGCTAAACATGAGCTAAACATGAGCTAAACATGTGCTAAACATGTGCTAAACATGTGCTAAACATGAGCTAAACATGAGCTAAACATGTGCTAAACATGATCTAAACATGAGCTAAACATGAGCTAAACATGTGCTAAACATGAGCTAAACATGAGCTAAACATGTGCTAAACATGAGCTAAACATGAGCTAAACATGTGCTAAACATGAGCTAATCATGAGCTAAACATGAGATAAACATGAGCTAAACATGAGCTAAACATGAGCTAAACATGATCTAAACATGAGCTAAACATGAGCTAAACATGAGCTAAACATGTGCTAAACATGAGCTAAACATGAGCTAAACATGAGCTAAACATGAGCTAAACATGTGCTAAACATGAGCTAATCATGAGCTAAACATGAGATAAACATGAGCTAAACATGAGCTAAACATGTGCTAAACATGAGCTAAACATGAGCTAAACATGAGCTAAACATGAGCTAAACATGAGCTAAACATGAGCTAAACATGAGCTAAACATGTGCTAAACATGAGCTAAACATGAGCTAAACATGAGCTAAACATGAGCTAAACATGAGCTAAACATGTGCTAAACATGAGCTAAACATGTGCTAAACATGAGCTAAACATGAGCTAAACATGTGCTAAACATGAGCTAAACATGAGCTAAACATGAGCTAAACATGTGCTAAACATGAGCTAAACATGTGCTAAACATGAGCTAAACATGAGCTAAACATGAGCTAAACATGTGCTAAACATGAGCTAAACATGAGCTAAACATGAGCTAAACATGAGCTAAACATGAGCTAAACATGAGCTAAACATGTGCTAAACATGAGCTAAACATGAGCTAAACATGAGCTAAACATGAGCTAAACATGTGCTAAACATGAGCTAAACATGAGCTAAACATGTGCTAAACATGAGCTAAACATGAGCTAAACATGTGCTAAACATGAGCTAAACATGAGCTAAACATGAGCTAAACATGAGCTAAACATGAGCTAAACATGAGCTAAACATGTGCTAAACATGAGCTAAACATGAGCTAAACATGTGCTAAACATGAGCTAAACATGAGCTAAACATGAGCTAAACATGAGCTAAACATGAGCTAAACATGAGCTAAACATGAGCTAAACATGAGCTAAACATGAGCTAAACATGAGCTAAACATGAGCTAAACATGTGCTAAACATGAGCTAAACATGAGGCTAAACATGTGCTAAACATGAGCTAAACATGAGCTAAACATGTGCTAAACATGAGCTAAACATGAGCTAAACATGAGGCTAAACATGAGCTAAACATGAGCTAAACATGAGCTAAACATGAGCTAAACATGAGCTAAACATGAGCTAAACACGAGCTAAACATGAGCTAAACATGCAAACATGAGCTAAACATGAGCAAACATGCTAAACATGAGCTAAACATGAGCTAAACATGAGCTAAACATGAGCTAAACATGAGCTAAACATGTGCTAAACATGCTAACATGAGCTAAACATGAGCTAAACATGTGCTAAACATGATCTAAACATGAGCTAAACATGAGCTAAACATGAAAGCTAAACATGAGCTAAACATGAGCTAAACATGCTAAACATGAGCTAAACATGAGCTAAACATGCTAAACATGAGCTAATCATGAGCTAAACATGAGATAAACATGAGCTAAACATGAGCTAAACATGAGCCAACATGAGCTAAACATGATCTAAACATGAGCTAAACATGAGCTAAACATGAGCTAAATATGAGCAAAACCAGGAGCAAACATGAGCTAAACATGAGCTAAACATGAGCTAAACATGTGCTAAACATGAGCTAAACATGAGCTAAACATGAGCTACAACATGAGCTAAACATGAGCTAAACATGTGAGCTAAACATGAGCTAAACATGCAAACATGAGCTAAACATGAGCTAAACATGAGCTAAACATGTGCTAAACATGAGCTAAACATGAGCTAAACATGAGCTAAACATGAGCTAAACATGAGCTAAACATGAGCTAAACATGTGCTAAACATGAGGCTAAACATGAGCTAAACATGAGCTAAACATGAGCTAAACATGAGCTAAACATGTGCTAAACATGAGCTAAACATGAGCTAAACATGTGCTAAACATGAGCTAAACATGAGCTAAACATGAGCTAAACATGAGCTAAACATGAGCTAAACATGAGCTAAACATGAGCTAAACATGAGCTAAACATGAGCTAAACATGAGCTAAACAGTTGCAAAACATGTGCTAAACATGAGCTAAACATGAGCTAAACATGTGCTAAACATGAGCTAAACATGAGCTAAACATGAGCTAAACATGAGCTAAACATGTGCTAAACATGAGCTAAACATGAGCTAAACATGTGCTAAACATGAGCTAAACATGAGCTAAACATGAGCTAAACATGAGCTAAACATGAGCTAAACATGAGCTAAACATGAGCTAAACATGAGCTAAACATGAGCTAAACATGAGCTAAACATGAGCTAAACATGAGCTAAACATGTGCTAAACATGAGCTAAACATGAGCTAAACATGTGCTAAACATGAGCTAAACATGAGCTAAACATGTGCTAAACATGAGCTAAACATGAGCTAAACATGAGCTAAACATGTGCTAAACATGAGCTAAACATGAGCTAAAACAGGACCAAACATGAGCTAAACATGAGCTAAACATGAGCTAAACATGAGCTAAACATGAGCTAAACATGAGCTAAACATGAGCTAAACATGAGCTAAACATGAGCTAAACATGAGCTAAACATGAGCTAAACATGAGCTAAACATGAGCTAAACATGTGCTAAACATGAGCTAAACATGAGCTAAACATGAGCTAAACATGAGCTAAACATGAGCTAAACATGAGCTAAACATGAGCTAAACATGAGCTAAACATGAGCTAAACATGAGCTAAACATGAGCTAAACATGAGCTAAACATGAGCTAAACATGAGGCTAAACAGAGCTAAACATGAGATAAACATGAGCTAAACATGAGCTAAACATGAGCTAAACATGAGCTAAACATGAGCTAAACATGAGCTAAACATGTGCTAAACATGAGCTAAACATGAGCTAAACATGAGCTAAACATGAGCTAAACATGAGCTAAACATGAGCTAAACATGAGCTAAACATGAGCTAAACATGAGCTAAACATGAGCTAAACATGAGCTAAACATGAGCTAAACATGAGCTAAACATGAGCTAAACATGTGCTAAACATGAGCTAAACATGTGCTAAACATGAGCTAAACATGAGCTAAACATGAGCTAAACATGAGCTAAACATGAGCTAAACATGAGCTAAACATGAGCTAAACATGAGCTAAACATGAGCTAAACATGAGATAAACATGAGCTAAACATGAGCTACACATGTGCTAAACATGAGCTAAACATGAGCTAAACATGAGCAAAACATGAGATAAACATGAGCTAAACATGTGCTAAACATGAGCTAAACATGAGCTAAACATGAGCTAAACATAAGCTAAACATGAGCTAAACATAAGCTAAACATTAGCTATACATGAGCTGAAAATGTGCAACACATAAGCTAAACATGAGCTAAACATGTGCTAAACATGTGCAAAACATGGACTAAACATGTGCTAAACATTAGCTAAACATACGCTAAACATGTGCTAAACATGCGCTAAACACAAGCTAAACAAAGTGTGTCAGGTATCCTCCCTGTGTGTCAGGTGCCCTCTCTGTGTGTCAGGTGCCCTCCCTGGTTACCTTGGTGATGTGAGTCGTTGCCGTGGAGACAGCGGTTTCAGAAGTGAAGGTCTGGGAGCTCAGGACCAGACCAGATCCAAGTCCAGAGTCCGGTTTTCTCTGAAACACATTCAGGAACTCGACGTTACTTCAGTCACTCACTAGCCCCGCCCACCTCAATGTGGGATATCAAGATGCTGATTAGACAGCATCAATAACAGAACATAACTCAGGTCTAAACTAGGTCTAAACCAGGACTAAACCAGGACTAAACCAGGTCTAAACCAGGACTAAACCGGGACTAAACCAGGACTAAACCAGGACTAAACCAGGACTAAACCAGGACTAAACCAGGACTAAACCAGGACTAAACCAGGACTAAACCAGGTCTAAACCAGGACTAAACCAGGACTAAACCAGGTCTAAACCAGGACTAAACCAGGACTAAACCAGGACTAAACCAGGACTCACCTCCAGGGGTTCGTAGGTCAGGGTTTGTCTCACGACTGGGATCTGAAACAATCAGAGTTTTCAGAACGACCACAAGAGGGCGATAGACGCAACACAGACACATTTATCAAAGCAAACGAATGAAGGGTTTATTCAAATATTTTAAAAGAAGCTTCTCTGTTAGCCTCCCTATTAGCTTCTCTATTAGCCTCTCTGTTATCCTCTCTGTTAGCTTCTCTGTTAGCCTCCCTATTAGCTTCTCTGTTAGCCTCCCTATTAGCTTCTCTATTAGCCTCTCTGTTATCCTCTCTGTTAGCTTCTCTGTTAGCCTCCCTATTAGCTTCTCTATTAGCCTCTCTGTTAGCTTCTCTATTAGCCTCCCTATTAGCTTCTCTGTTAGCCTCCCTATTAGCTTCTCTTTTAGCTTCTCTGTTAGCCTCCCTATTAGCTTCTCTTTTAGCCTCTCTGTTAGCCTCCCTATTAGCTTCTCTTTTAGCCTTTCTGTTAGCCTCTCTGTTAACTTCTCTGTTAGCCTCTCCGTTAGTCTCTCCGTTAGCCTCTCCGTTAGCCTCTCCGTTAACTTCTCTGTTAGCCTCTCTGTTAGCCTCTCTGTTAGCCTCTCTGTTAGCCTCTCTGTTAGCCTCTCTGTTAGCCTCTCTGTTAGCCTCTCTGTTAGCCTCTCTGTTAGCCTCTCTGTTAGCCTCTCTATTAGCTTCTCTATTAGCCTCTCTGTTAGCTTCTCTATTAGCCTCCCTATTAGCTTCTCTGTTAGCCTCCCTATTAGCTTCTCTATTAGCCTCTCTGTTAGCCTCTCTGTTAGCTTCTCTGTTAGCCTCCCTATTAGCTTCTCTATTAGCCTCTCTGTTAGCTTCTCTATTAGCCTCCCTATTAGCTTCTCTGTTAGCCTCCCTATTAGCTTCTCTTTTAGCCTCTCTGTTAGCCTCCCTGTTAGCCTCTCTGTTAGCCTCTCTGTTAGCCTCCCTATTAGCCTCTCTGTTAGCCTCTCTGTTAGCCTCTCTGTTAGCCTCTCTGTTAGCCTCTCTGTTAGCCTCTCTGTTAGCCTCTCTGTTAGCCTCTCTGTTAGCCTCTCTATTAGCCTTTCTGTTATCCTCTCCGTTAGCCTCTCTATTAGCCTTTCTGTTATCCTCTCCGTTAGCCTCTCTGTTAGCCTCTCTGTTAGCCTCTCTGTTAGCCTTTCTGTTATCCTCTCAGTTAGCCTCTCTTTTAGCCTTTCTGTTAGCCTCTCTGTTAGCCTCTCTGTTAGCCTCTCTGTTAGCCTCTCTGTTAGCCTCTCTGTTAGCCTCTCTGTTAGCCTCCCTATTAGCCTCTCTGTTAGCCTCTCTGTTAGCCTCTCTGTTAGCCTCTCTGTTAGCCTCTCTGTTAGCCTCTCCGTTAGCCTCTCCGTAAGCCTCTCTGCTAGCCTCTCTATTAGCTTCTCTATTAGCCTCTCTGTTAGCTTCTCTATTAGCCTCCCTATTAGCTTCTCTGTTAGCCTCCCTATTAGCTTCTCTATTAGCCTCTCTGTTAGCCTCTCTGTTAGCTTCTCTGTTAGCCTCACTATTAGCTTCTCTATTAGCCTCTCTGTTAGCATCTCTATTAGCCTCCCTATTAGCTTCTCTGTTAGCCTCCCTATTAGCTTCTCTTTTAGCTTCTCTGTTAGCCTCCCTATTAGCTTCTCTCTTTAGCCTCTCTGTTAGCCTCCCTGTTAGCCTCTCTGTTAGCCTCTCTGTTAGCCTCCCTGTTAGCCTCTCTGTTAGCCTCTCTGTTAGCCTATCTGTTATCCTCTCCGTTAGCCTCTCTGTTATCCTCTCTGTTAGCCTCTCTGTTAGCCTCTCTGTTAGCCTTTCTCTTATCCTCTCTGTTAGCCTCTCTGTTAGCCTCTCTATTAGCCTTTCTGTTAGCCTCTCTATTAGCCTTTCTGTTATCCTCTCCGTTAGCCTCTCTGTTAGCCTCTCTGTTAGCTTCTCTTTTAGCTTCTCTGTTAGCCTCCCTATTAGCTTCTCTGTTAGCCTCTCTGTTAGCCTCTCTGTTAGCTTCTCTTTTAGCTTCTCTGTTAGCCTCCCTATTAGCTTCTCTTTTAGCCTCTCTGTTAGCCTCTCTGTTAGCCTCTCTGTTAGCCTCCCTGTTAGCCTCTCCGTTAGCCTCTCCGTAAGCCTCTCTGCTAGCCTCTCTGTTAGCCTCCCTGTTAGCCTCTCTGTTAGCCTCTCTGTTAGCCTCTCTGCTAGCCTCCCTGTTAGCTTCTCTTTTAGCCTTTCTGTTAGCCTCTCTGTTAACTTCTCTGTTAGCCTCTCTGTTAGCCTCTCTGTTAGCCTTTCTGTTATCCTCTCCGTTAGCCTCTCTATTAGCCTTTCTGTTATCCTCTCCGTTAGCCTCTCTGTTAGCCTCTCTGTTAGCCTCTCTGTTAGCTTCTCTTTTAGCTTCTCTGTTAGCCTCCCCATTAGCTTCTCTTTTAGCCTCTCTGTTAGCCTCTCTGTTAGCCTCTCTGTTAGCCTCCCTGTTAGCCTCTCTGTTAGCCTCTCTGTTAGCCTCTCTGCTAGCCTCTCTATTAGCTTCTCTATTAGCCTCTCTGTTAGCTTCTCTATTAGCCTCCCTATTAGCTTCTCTGTTAGCCTCCCTATTAGCTTCTCTATTAGCCTCTCTGTTAGCCTCTCTGTTAGCTTCTCTGTTAGCCTCCCTATTAGCTTCTCTATTAGCCTCTCTGTTAGCTTCTCTATTAGCCTCCCTATTAGCTTCTCTGTTAGCCTCCCTATTAGCTTCTCTTTTAGCTTCTCTGTTAGCCTCCCTATTAGCTTCTCTTTTAGCCTCTCTGTTAGCCTCCCTATTAGCCTCTCTGTTAGCCTCCCTGTTAGCCTCTCTGTTAGCCTCTCTATTAGCCTTTCTGTTATCCTCTCCGTTAGCCTCTCTGTTATCCTCTCTGTTAGCCTCTCTGTTAGCCTCTCTGTTAGCCTCTCTGTTAGCCTCTCTGTTAGCCTCTCTGTTAGCCTCTCTATTAGCCTCTCTGTTAGCCTCTCTGTTAGCCTCTCTATTAGCCTTTCTGTTAGCCTCTCTATTAGCCTTTCTGTTATCCTCTCCGTTAGCCTCTCTGTTAGCCTCTCTGTTAGCTTCTCTTTTAGCTTCTCTGTTAGCCTCCCTATTAGCTTCTCTGTTAGCCTCTCTGTTAGCCTCTCTGTTAGCTTCTCTTTTAGCTTCTCTGTTAGCCTCCCTATTAGCTTCTCTTTTAGCCTCTCTGTTAGCCTCTCTGTTAGCCTCTCTGTTAGCCTCCCTGTTAGCCTGTCCGTTAGCCTCTCCGTAAGCCTCTCTGCTAGCCTCTCTGTTAGCCTCCCTGTTAGCCTCTCTGTTAGCCTCTCTGTTAGCCTCTCTGCTAGCCTCCCTGTTAGCTTCTCTTTTAGCCTTTCTGTTAGCCTCTCTGTTAACTTCTCTGTTAGCCTCTCTGTTAGCCTCTCTGTTAGCCTCTCTGTTAGCCTTTCTGTTAGCCTCTCCGTTAGCCTCTCCGTTAGCCTTTCTGTTAGCCTCTCCGTTAGCCTCTCCGCTAGCCTCCCTGTTAGCCTCTCTGTTAGCCTCTCTGTTAGCCTCCCTGTTAGCCTCTCTGTTAGCCTCCCCGTTAGCCTCTCTGTTACTAAATCATTCATTAAATGATCTTTTGCATTTACAAAATAAAGAATCATTTGTTCATCGATTCATAAAATCAGGAAATGAAAGGTCAAAGGTCAAAGGTCAAAGGTGAGTTCAGGAGAGGAGGAGAGTCTGAGGAGGAGGAGGCTCTGCTGCTGCAGGAGTAACACAGGGATCTGAACCGGTTTAGAGGAGGAACTCAAGGATCAGGTCTGAACCAGGACTACAACAGGACCAGGACTGGGATCAGGTTTCAGACCTGGTTTTGGACTTGGTTTTACCTCCCGGTCCTGGTCCTGGTCCTGGTCCTGGTCCTGGTCCAGGTCCTCCGTGTCTGCGCTCTGATTGGCTGTTTCCTCCTCATCGTCATAGAAACACTCAGATCTTCGCAGCACGGGCCTCTCGTTAGCCTCGTTAGCCTCGTTAGCCTCGTTAGCCTCGTTAGCTTCGTTAGCCTCGCCGTCGTCGTCGCCGACCTGGTTCAGCACACTGATGACGTCATCGCTGACATCATCGCTGAGCTCGTCGCTGTCGCTCGCCCCGTCCTCGCTCGCCTCCTGCGTTAGCGTTAGCCTGTTAGCATGCAGCAGAGGGGGCGGAGTCTGTACCTGAGGGTCACATGACTCCGGCGCCAAGAAGATCCGCTCCAGCTTCTCCGAGGTCTGAAACAAGAACCAGACCAGGACTTAAACCAGACCAGGACCAGGACTTAAACCAGACCAGGACTTAAACCAGACCAGGACTTAAACCAGACCAGGACTTAAACCAGACCAGGACCAGGACTTAAACCAGACCAGGACTTAAACCAGACCAGGACTCAGACCAGGACTCAGACCAGGACTCAGACCAGACCAGGACTCAGACCAGGACTCAGACCAGACCAGGACTCAGACCAGGACTCAGACCAGACCAGGACTCAGACCAGGACTTAAACCAGACCAGGACTCAGACCAGACCAGGACTCAGACCAGGACTCAGACCAGACCAGGACTCAGACCAGGACTTAAACCAGACCAGGACTTAAACCAGACCAGGACTCAGACCGGGACTCAGACCAGACCAGGACTCAGACCAGGACTCAGACCAGACCAGGACTCAGACCAGGACTCAGACCAGGACTCAGACCAGACCAGGACTCAGACCAGGACTTAAACCAGACCAGGACTCAGACCAGACCAGGGCTCCGGGCTTTACCTTCAGGAGGTTGAGTTCTCTCAGGACGTTCTGGTCTCGGTCGGATCGAAGAAGAACACTGAGCTCTGGAGACATCTCAAAGTCTCCCTGAAACACAAGGAGGAGGTCAGAGGAGGAGGAGAGGGAGAGGAGGAGGAGACCAGGAGGAGGAGAAGAAGAGGAGGAGGAGCAGAGGAGGAGGACACCAGCAGGAGGAGGAGGAGAGGGAGAGGAGGAGGAGAGGAGGAGGAGGAGAATAGAGGAGAAGGAGAGGAGGAGAAGGAGAGGAGGAGAGGAGGAGGAGCAGAGGAGGAGGACACCAGCAGGAGGAGGAGAGGAGGAGGAGGAGAGGAGGAGGAGGAGGAGAGGAGAGGAGGAGGAGGAGGAGGAGAGGGAGAGGAGGAGGAGGAGAGGAGGAGGAGGAGAAGAAGAGGAGGAGGAGCAGAGGAGGAGGACACCAGCAGGAGGAGGAGGAGAGGAGCAGAGGAGAGGAGGAGGAGAATAGAGGAGAAGGAGAGGAGGAGGAGAAGGAGAGGAGGAGAGGAGGAGGAGCAGAGGAGGAGGACACCAGCAGGAGGAGGAGAGGAGGAGGAGGAGAGGAGGAGAAGGAGAGGAGGAGAAGGAGAGGAGGAGAGGAGGAGGAGCAGATGAGGAGGACAACAGCAGGAGAAGGAGAGGAGGGGAGGAGCAGAGGAGGAGGAGAGGAGGAGACCAGCAGGAGGAGAAGGAGAGGAGGGGAGGAGCAAAGGAGGAGGACACCAGCAGGAGAAGGAGAGCAGGGGAGGAGGAGAGGAGGAGGAGACCAGGAGGTGGAGGAGGAGGAGCACTGACCTGCTGTGGGTCCAGAGGTTCGATCATGGGGGAGAGGCTCTTGGCTCTGGTGCCGTTCTGAAACACAAAGACGTTCAAATGTGTCGCCGTCGCTTTGAAGAACATCTCCATCCACTGACCTCCAGGAGCTCCTCCAGTGCTCCCCCGGCCTCCCCCTGGTCCTGGTCCTGGTCCTGGTCCTGGTCCTGGTCCTGGTCCTCCTCCGGGTCCAGGGGGGCGATCATGGGTGAGTCGTCCCGGAGCCGGACAGGAGACGAGGCCAGGCGTCTGTCCCACTCTGACAGACCTCTGCTGGGACAGGCCTCCTCCAGGAAGGACCTCCTCAGAGCCGACACCGACCGGGCCTCAGACCGGACCTCCCCCCGCATCTGGACCTGGACCTGGCTCTGGACCTGGTCTTGGATCTCGTCGGGGCCCAGAGTGTCCTGAGGGGAAGTGAGACGTATAAGAATGAATCGAACAAACAACAGACTCTGGACCGGGGTCTGGACCGGGGTCTGGACCGGGGTCTGGACTGGACCAGAGTCTGGACCGGGTCTGGACCGGAGTCTGGAGTCTGGACCGGGGTCTGGACCGGAGTCTGGAGTCTGGACTCACCTGGGTCTTCAGTTCTTCTTCCGACTGAAACAGAACAAAAAATGTGTCAAATCAGGTCGAACCATGAACTGTGTTTACATGTGCAGCATGTCCGGGTCAAATGTGGGCGATGTGTCCGGGTCACATGTGGGCGATGTGTCCGGGTCACGTGTGGGCGATGTGTCCGGGTCACGTGTGGGCGATGTGTCCGGGTCACGTGTGTCCGGGTCACGTGTGGGCGATGTGTCCGGGTCACGTGTCCGGGTCACATGTGGGTGATGTGTCCGGGTCATGTTTGGGCGATGTGTCCGGGTCACGTGTGTCCGGGTCACGTGTGGGTGATGTGTCCGGGTCACGTGTGTCCGGGTCACGTGTGGGTGATGTGTCCGGGTCACATGTCCGGGTCACATGTGGGCGATGTGTCCGGGTCACGTGTGTCCGGGTCACGTGTGGGCGATGTGTCCGGGTCATGTTTGGGCGATGTGTCCGGGTCACGTGTGTCCGAGATGCGTGTGGCGATGTGTCCGGGTCACGTGTGTCCGGGTCACGTGTGGGCGATGTGTCCGGGTCACATGTCCGGGTCACATGTGGGCGATGTGTCCGGGTCACGTGTGGGCGATGTGTCTGGGTTGTACCTCGGTGTTGGACAGCTCCACAGAGTCGCTGAGCTCCGTCTGAAACACAAGACACGCCCCCTGAGGACACGCCTCCCAGAGGACACGCCCCCTGGGGGACACGCCCTGAGGACACGCCCCCTGGGGGGACACGCCCCCTGACAGCACGCCTTGAGGAGACGCCCCTTTACCTTTGTGTCCTGCCTCTGAGTGGGCGGGCTCTGCTGCCACACCTCCTCAGTCTCCGCCCCTCTGTCCTCAGGCTCCTCCTCTTCCTGTGGAGGTCCCTCCTCTCTCTGCACAGACTCCGCCTCCTCCCTTGTTACTAAAAACAGTGTCAGTGTCAGTTTTTGTATCTTCAAACACCATCGTTTATGTTGCTAGTGTGTGCTAACAGTTAGCGGCTAAAGCTAGCATACTCCTGTATTTACGGCTGTGAAATGGAGAACATGGTTAAAACATCTGTTTAATCTAAAACTTTAATAAAACACTGTAAGAGCTAACGCTAATGCTAAAGCTAAAGATGCAAAAAGCTGCTCTGTGACTGGTCCTCACCTAGCTCCGCCCTGTCCTCGGTGGTAACTATGGTGACGGGGTCTTCCGTGGTTACTGCGGCGATGAGGTCACTGCCGGCGATGGCTCTGGAGGCGCCGTACAGGTCCCGCCCCATTTCTTTAAAACAAACAGCAACCAATCAGAGCGCAGCGCAAGCCTCTGAGCCAATCAGAGCAAAGCACAAGGCTCTGAGCCAATCAGAGCAAGTCACAAGGCTCTGAGCCAATCAGAGCAAATCACAAGGCTCTGAGCCAATCAGAGCGCAGAACTGAGCTTCAGCCAATCAGAGCCCAAAATTGTGTAAATGTTTTCAGCATGAAGAAAAAAACATAAATAAATAAAAAAGAAGTGAAACATCAGCCTGAGCCAATCAGGAGGCAGCGACAGGACACAGCCAATCAGGAGGCAGAGCCAGGGCACAGCCAATCAGGAGGCAGAGCCAGGGCACAGCCAATCAGGAGGCAGAGCCAGGACACAGCCAATCAGGAGGCAGAGCCAGGGCACAGCCAATCAGGAGGCAGAGCCAGGACACAGCCAATCAGCCGACGGGAAATCAAATGAAGCATCTGAGTGTTTGAGACAAACAGCTCTGATGTAAGAGGTCAGAGGTCAGAGGTCAGGAGTCTGGGGGTCAGAGGTCAGGAGTCTGGGGGTCAGAGGTCAGCAGTCAGAGGTCAGGGCTCAGGAGTCTGGGGGTCAGAGGTCTGGGGGTCAGAGGTCAGAGGTCAGGAGTCTGGGGGTCAGAGGTCAGGAGGTCAGAGGTCAGGAGTCTGGGGGTCAGAGGTCAGGGGGTCAGAGGTCAGGAGTCTGGGGGTTAGAGGTCAAGGGTCAGAGGTCAAGGGTCAGAGGTCAAGGGTCAGAGGTCACAGCGGAAATGAAACGGTAAAAACAAAATTAAATCAATAGAAGTCTTTTGATCATTAAAATAAAAACTGCTCATTGGCCAATCAGAGCGCAGCGGCTGCAGGGGCGGAGCTACCTGAGCGAGACACGCCATTGACTCTGAGAGACAGAGTACTGACAGGAGAACCAATCACAGACGAGGTGGGCCTGGAGGCTGCAACCAATCAGAGACGAGACCAGAGTCACCGGCCAATCAGAGACGAGCACAGTCACCGTCCAATCAGAGACGAGGACAGTCACCGTCCAATCAGAGACGAGGACAGTCACCGAATCGCGAGGACAGTCATCAGAGACAGTCAGGGAGGACAGTCACCGACCAATCAGAGCGAGGACAGTCACCGTCAATCAGAGCGAGGACAGTCACTGACCAATCAGAGCGAGGACAGTCACCGTCCAATCAGAGACAGTCAGACCAATCAGACAGACAGTCACCGTCCAATCAGAGAGCGAGGACAGTCACAGCGTCCAATCAGAGGCGAGACAGTCACCGACCAATCAGAAGCGAGGACAGTCACCGACCAATCAGAGACGAGGACAGTCACCGACCAATCAGAGACGAGGACAGTCACCGTCCAATCAGAGACGAGGACAGTCACCGTCCAATCAGAGACGAGGACAGTCACCGTCCAATCAGAGACGAGGACAGTCACCGTCCAATCAGAGACGAGGACAGTCACCGTCCAATCAGAGACGAGGACAGTCACCGACCAATCAGAGACGAGGACAGTCACCGTCCAATCAGAGACGAGGACAGAGTCACCGACCAATCAGAGACGAGGACAGTCACCGACCAATCAGAGACGAGGACAGTCACCGACCAATCAGAGACGAGGACAGTCACCGTCCAATCAGAGACGAGGACAGTCACCGACCAATCAGAGACGAGGACAGTCACCGTCCAATCAGAGACGAGGACAGTCACCGACCAATCAGAGACGAGGACAGTCACCGTCCAATCAGAGACGAGGACAGTCACCGACCAATCAGAGACGAGGACAGTCACCGACCAATCAGAGACGAGGACAGTCACCGTCCAATCAGAGACGAGGAGAGTCACCGTCCAATCAGAGACGAGGACAGTCACCGACCAATCAGAGACGAGGACAGTCACCGTCCAATCAGAGACGAGGACAGTCACCGTCCAATCAGAGACGAGGACAGTCACCGTCCAATCAGAGGTGACTTCACTGTTAAACTCTCGCTCTGAACAAAATATAAACAACACCTTTTTTTGGCTCCAACTCGACACATAAAACACAAATGAACCATTTCGCTCAAATATTGTTCACAAATGTGTCAGAGACTTAACTCCGCCCACATCACAGTGTGGCATATCAAGATGCTGGTTAGACAGCATGAATATCACACAGATCTCAGAACTGGACCACGCTGTGATTTACGCCCTAAACGTGCTTGGTGGGCCACATGTCCGTCCCACATATGCTCGGTGGGCCACATGTCCGTCCCACATATGCTCGGTGGGCCACATGTCCGTCCCACATATGCTCGGTGGGCCACATGTCCGTCCCACATATGCTCGGTGGGCCACATGTCCGTCCCACATATGCTCGGTGGGCCACATGTCCGTCCCACATATGCTCGGTGGGCCACATGTCCGGCCCACATATGCTCGGTGGGCCACATGTCCGTCCCACATATGCTCGGTGGGCCACATGTCCGTCCCACATATGCTCAGTGGGCCACATGTCCGTCCCACATATGCTCGGTGGGCCACATGTCCGTCCCACATATGCTCGGTGGGCCACATGTCCGTCCCACATATGCTCGGTGGGCCACATGTCCGTCCCACATATGCTCGGTGGGCCACATGTCCGTCCCACATATGCTCGGTGGGCCACATGTCCGTCCCACATATGCTCGGTGGGTCACATGTCCGGCCCACATATGCTCAGTGGGCCACATGTCCAATGTGGGCCACACAACCATCAGCTCATGTCGCAGCAGAAGGGTCTGGACGCACATCTGACGCTGAAAACATCCAGCTCTAACCCACATGTGACCCAAGGTCCAGCAACTTCAGCCCAGGACCGGGCTCAGACCTGGACCGGAGCCCCTTAGACCCCTCTGGAGCCCCTTAGACCCCTCTAGAGCCCCTTAGACCCCTCTGGACCCCTCTGGAGCCCCTTAGACCCCTCTAGAGCCCCTTAGACCCCTCTGGACCCCTCTAGAGCCCCTTAGACCCCTCTGGACCCCTCTGGAGCCCCTTAGACCCCTCTGGAGCCCCTTAGACCCCTCTGGACCCCCTTAGACCCCTCTGGACCCCTCTGGAGCCCCTTAGACCCCCTCTGGACCCCCTTAGACCCCTCTGGACCCCCTTAGACCCCTCTGGACCCCCTTAGACCCCTCTGGACCCCTCTGGACCTCTCTGGACCCCTCTGGACCCCCATAGACCCCCTTAGACCCCTCTGGACCCCTCTGGACCCCCTTAGACCCCTCTGGACCCCTCTGGACCCCCTTAGACCCCTCTGGACCCCCTTAGACCCCTCTGGACCCCTCTGGACCCCTCTGGACCCCCTTAGACCCCCTTAGACCCCTCTGGACCCCTCTGGACCACTCTGGACCCCTCTGGACCCCTTAGACCCCTCTGGACCCCCTCTGGACCCCTCTGGACCCCTCTGGACCCCCTTAGACCCCTCTGGACCCCTCTGGACCTCTCTGGACCCCTCTGGACCCCCTCTGGACCCCTCTGGACCCCCTTAGACCCCCTTAGACCCCTCTGGACCCCTCTGGACCCCCTTAGACCCCCTCTGGACCCCTCTGGACCCCCTTAGACCCCTCGGGACCCCCTCTGGACCCCTCTGGACCCCTCTGGACCCCTCTGGACCCCTCTGGACCCCTCTGGACCCCCTTAGACCCCTTAGACCCCTCTGGACCCCTCTGGACCCTTCTGGACCCCTCTGGACCACCTTAGACCCCCTCTGGACCCCTCTGGACCCCCTCTGGACCCCTCTGGACCCTCTGGACCCCTTGGACCCTCTGGACCCCCTTAGACCCCTCTGGACCCCTCTGGACCCTCTGGACCCCTTAGACCCCTCTGGACCCTCTGGACCCCTCTGGACCCCTCTGGACCCCTCTGGACCCCCTTAGACCCCTCTGGACCCCTCTGGACCCCTCTGGACCCCTCTGGACCCCTCTGGACCCCTTGAGCCCCTCTGGACCCCCTCTCTGGACCCCCTTAGACCCCTCTGGACCCCTCTGGACCCCCTTAGACCCCTCTGGACCCCTCTGGACCCCTCTGGACCCCTCTGGACCTCTTAGACCCCTCTGGACCCCTCTGGACCCCCTTAGACCCCCTTGGACCCCTTAGACCCCTCTGAACCCCTCTGGACCCCTCTGGACCCCTCTGGACCTCTTAGACCCCTCTGGACCCCTCTGGACCCCCTTAGACCCCTCTGGACCCCTCTGGACCCCCTTAGACCCCTCTGGACCCCTCTGGACCTCTTAGACCCCTCTGGACCCCTCTGGACCCCTCTGGACCCCTCTGGACCCTTCTGGACCCCTCTGGACCTCTTAGACCCCTCTGGACCCCTCTGGACCCCTCTGGACCCTTCTGGACCCCTCTGGACCCCTCTGGACCTCTGGACCCCTCTGGACCCCTCTGGACCCCTCTGGACCCTTCTGGACCCCTCTGGACCTCTTAGACCCCTCTGGACCCCTCTGGACCCCTCTGGACCCCTCTGGACCCCTCTGGACCCCTCTGGTCCCCCTTTGACCCCTCTGGACCCCTCTGGACCCCTCTGGACCCCTCTGGACCCCTCTGGACCCCTCTGGACCCCTCTGGACCCCTCTGGACCCCTCTGGACCCCTTAGACCCCTCTGGACCCCCTCTGGACCCCTCTGGACCCCTCTGGACCCCTCTGGACCCCTCTGGACCCCTCTGGACCCCCTTAGACCCCTCTGGACCCCTCTGGACCCCTCTGGACCCCTCTGGACCTCTCTGGACCCCTCTGGACCCCCTCTGGACCCCTCTGGACCCCCTGGACCCCTCTGGACCCCTCTGGACCCCTCTGGACCTCTCTGGACCCCTCTGGACCCCTTAGACCCCTCTGGACCCCCTCTGGACCCCTCTGGACCCCTCTGGACCCCCTTAGACCCCTCTGGACCCCCTTAGACCCCCTTAGACCCCTCTGGACCCCTCTGGACCCTTCTGGACCCCTCTGGACCACCTTAGACCCCTTAGACCCCTCTGGACCCCTCTGGACCGCCTCTGGACCCCTCTGGACCCCTCTGGACCCCTCTGGACCCCTCTGGACCCCTCTGGACCCCTCTGGACCCCCTTAGACCCCTCTGGACCCCTCTGGACCCCTCTGGACCACATCTGGACCCCTCTGGACCCCTTAGACCCCTCTGGACCACCTTAGACCCCTCTGGACCCCTCTGGACCCCTCTGGACCACCTTAGACCCCTTAGACCCCTCTGGACCCCTCTGGACCCCTCTGGACCCCACTCTGGACCCCTCTGGACCCCCTCTGGACCCCTCTGGACCCCCTTAGACCCCTCTGGACCCCTCTGGACCCCCTTAGACCCCTCTGGACCCCTCTGGACCCCTCTGGACCCCTCTGGACCCCTCTGGACCCCCTTAGACCCCTCTGGACCCCTTAGACCCCTCTGGACCCCTCTGGACCCCCTTAGACCCCTCTGGACCCCCTTAGACCCCTCTGGACCCCCTTAGACCCCTCTGGACCCCCATTGACCCCTCTGGACCCCCTTTGACCCCTCTGGACCCCCATAGACCCCTCTGGACCCCCCTGGACCCCCTTAGACCCCTCTGGACCCCTCTGGACCCCCTTGGACCCCTCTGGACCCCTCTGGACCCCTCTGGACCCCCTTAGACCCCTCTGGACCCCCTTAGACCCCTCTGGACCCCTCTGGACCCCCTTAGACCCCTCTGGACCCCTCTGGACCCCTTTAGACCCCTCTGGACCCCTCTGGACCCCCTTAGACCCCTCTGGACCCCCTCTGGACCCCTCTGGACCCCCTTAGACCCCTCTGGACCCCCTCTGGACCCCTCTGGACCCCTCTGGACCCCTCTGGACCCCCTTAGACCCCTCTGGACCCCCTTAGACCCCTCTGGACCCCTCTGGACCCCCTTAGACCCCTCTGGACCCCCTTAGACCCCTCTGGACCCCCTTAGACCCCTCTGGACCCCTCTGGACCCCTCTGGACCACCTTAGACCCCTTAGACCCCTCTGGACCCCTTAGACCCCTCTGGACCCCTCTGGACCACCTTAGACCCCCCTTGGACCCCCATGGACCCCTCTGGACCCCTCTGGACCCCTTAGACCCCTCTGGACCTCTGGACCCTCTGGACCCCCTTAGACCCCTCTGGACCCCCTTAGACCCCTCTGGACCCCCTTAGACCCCTCTGGACCCCTCTGGACCCCCTTAGACCCCTCTGGACCCCCTTGGACCCCTCTGGACCCCCTTAGACCCCTTAGACCCCTCTGGACCCCCTTAGACCCCTCTGGACCCCCTTAGACCCCTCTGGACCCCCTTAGACCCCTCTGGACCCCTTGGACCCCTTAGACCCCTCTGGACCCCCTTAGACCCCTCTGGACCCCCTTGGAGCCCCTCTGGACCCCCTTAGACCCCTCTGGACCCCCTTAGACCCCTCTGGACCCCCTTAGACCCCTCTGGACCCCTTAGACCCCTCTGGACCCCCTTAGACCCCCTTAGACCCCTCTGGACCCCTCTGGACCCCTCTGGACCCCCTTAGACCCCTCTGGACCCCCTTAGACCCCTCTGGACCCCCTTAGACCCCTCTGGACCCCCTTAGACCCCTCTGGACCCCCTTAGACCCCTCTGGACCCCCTTAGACCCCTCTGGACCCCTCTGGACCTCTCTGGACCCCTCTGGACCCCCTTGGACCCCTCTGGACCCCCTTAGACCCCTCTGGACCCCCTTAGACCCCTCTGGACCCCCTTAGACCCCTCTGGACCCCCTTAGACCCCTCTGGACCCCCTTAGACCCCTCTGGACCCCCTTAGACCCCTCTGGACCCCCTTAGACCCCTCTGCACCCCCTTAGACCCCTCTGTTTCAAACTGACCTCCGTCCAGGCTGCGACTGAGCATGCTCCGTTTGCTGATGCATCGTGGGAAATGCGGTGCAGGTCTGTGGATCTGAGCGCTGGCTCTGCGACTCTGGACCTGAGTCCGGCCCTGGTACCGGAACTTAGACCCAAGACTGAATCGTTTTGGGGGGTCTTCAGGAGAGACACACCTGAGGAAGAGGCCGGGTTAGACCTGGTTTAGTCCTGGTTTAGTCCTGGTTTAGTCCTGGTTTAGTCCTGGGTTAATCCTGGTTTAGTTCTGGTTTAGACCTGGTTTAGTCCTGGTTCAGTCCTGGGTTAATCCTGGTTTAGTTCTGGTTTAGACCTGGTTTAGTTCTGGTTTAGACCTGGTTTAGTTCTGGTTTAGTACTGGTTTAGTCCTGGTTTAGTCCTGGTTCAGTCCTGGTTCAGTCCTGGTTCAGTCCTGGTTTAGACCTGGTTTAGTCCTGGTTTAGTCCTGGTTTAGTCCTGGTTTAGCCCTGGTTTAGACCTGGTTTAGTTCTGGTTTAGACCTGGTTTAGTTCTGGTTTAGTTCTGGTTTAGTCCTGGTTTAGTCCTGGTTCAGTCCTGGTTCAGTCCTGGTTCAGTCCTGGTTTAGACCTGGTTTAGTCCTGGTTTAGTCCTGGTTTAGTCCTGGTTCAGTCCTGGTTCAGTCCTGGTTCAGTCCTGGTTTAGACCTGGTTTAGTCCTGGTTTAGTCCTGGTTTAGTCCTGGTTTAGCCCTGGTTTAGACCTGGTTTAGTCCTGGTTTAGTCCTGGTTCTGACCTGGTTTAGTCCTGGTTTAGTCCTGGTTTAGTCCTGGTTTAGCCCTGGTTTAGTCCTGGTTTAGTCCTGGTTTAGTCCTGGTTTAGTCCTGGTTTAGTACCTGAAGAATGAATGATGTTCCACACAGACTTTCCAGAGTCGTTTTGCCGCTCTGTGATTCAGGAGTTTGAACCCGATGATGGACTCGAACTGCTCCATCTGAAACAGAAACCGGTTCAGATCCTTGTAGACCCTGGACCCCCTCTGGACCCCCTTAGACCCCTCTGGACCCCCTTAGACCCCCTTAGACCCCTCTGGACCCCTCTGGACCCCTCTGGACCCCTCTGGACCCCTCTGGACCCCCTCTGGACCCCTCTGGACCCCCTTAGACCCCCTTAGACCCCTCTGGACCCCTCTGGACCCCCTTAGACCCCTCTGGACCCCCTTAGACCCCTCTGGACCCCTCTGGACCCCCTCTGGACCCCTCTGGACCCCCTTAGACCCCTCTGGACCTCTTAGACCCCTCTGGACCCCTCTGGACCCCTCTGGAGCCCCTTAGACCCCTCTGGACCCCTCTGGACCCCCTTAGACCCCTCTGGACCCCCTTAGACCCCTCTGGACCTTAGACCCCTCTGGACCCCCTCTGGACCCCCTTAGACCCCTCTGGACCCCTCTGGACCCCTCTGGACCCCCTTAGACCCCTCTGGACCCCCTTAGACCCCTCTGGACCCCTCTGGACCCCTCTGGACCCCCTTAGACCCCTCTGGACCCCCTTAGACCCCTCTGGACCCCCTCTGGACCCCGTTAGACCCCTTAGACCCCTCTGGACCCCCTTAGACCCCTCTGGACCCCCTTAGACCCCTCTGGACCCCCTCTGGACCCCCTTAGACCCCTCTGGACCCCCTTAGACCCCTCTGGACCCCCTCTGGACCCCCTTAGACCCCCTTAGACCCCTCTGGACCCCCTTAGACCCCTCTTGACCCCCTCTGGACCCCCTTAGACCCCTCTTGTCCCCTCTGGACCCCCTTAGACCCCTCTGGACCCCCTTAGACCCCTCTGGACCCCCTTAGACCCCCCTTAGACCCCCTTAGACCCCTTAGAACCCCTTAGACCCCTTCTGGACCCCCTTAGACCCTCTTAGGCCCCCTCTGGACCCCCTTAGACCCCTCTGGACCCCCTCTGGACCCCCTTAGACCCCTCTTAGACCCCTCTGGACCCCCTTAGACCCCTCTGGACCCCCTTAGACCCCCTCTGGACCCCCTTAGACCCCTCTGGACCCCCTTAGACCCCTCTGGACCCCCTTAGACCCCTCTTAGACCCCTCTGGACCCCCTCTGGACCCCTCTGGACCCCCTTAGACCCCTCTTTGACCCCTCTGGACCCCCTTAGACCCCTCTGGACCCCCTTAGACCCCTCTGGACCCCCTTAGACCCCTCTGGACCCCTCTGGACCCCTCTGGACCCCCTTAGACCCCTCTGGACCCCCTTAGACCCCTCTGGACCCCTCTGGACCCCCTTAGACCCCTCTGGACCCCCTTAGACCCCTCTGGACCCCCTCTGGACCCCCTTAGACCCCCTCTGGACCCCCTTAGACCCCTCTGGACCCCTCTGGACCCCCTTAGACCCCCTTAGACCCCTCTGGACCCCCTTAGACCCCTCTTAGACCCCTCTGGACCCCCTTAGACCCCTCTTGACCCCTCTGGACCCCCTTAGACCCCCTCTGGACCCCCTTAGACCCCTCTGGACCCCCTTAGACCCCCTTAGACCCCTCTGGACCCCCTTAGACCCCCTTAGACCCCTCTGGACCCCCTTAGACCCCTCTTAGACCCCCTCTGGACCCCCTTAGACCCTCTTAGACCCCCTCTGGACCCCCTTAGACCCCCTTAGACCCCTCTGGACCCCCTCTTAGACCCCCTTAGACCCTCTGGACCCCCTTAGACCCTCTTAGACCCCCTCTGGACCCCCTTAGACCCCTCTGGACCCCTCTGGACCCCCTTAGACCCCTCTTAGACCCCTCTGGACCCCCTCTGGACCCCCTTAGACCCCTCTTAGACCCCCTCTGGACCCCCTTAGACCCCTCTGGACCCCCTTAGACCCCTCTTAGACCCCTCTGGACCCTTCTGGACCCCTCTGGACCCCCTTAGACCCTCTTAGACCCCTCTGGACCCCCTTAGACCCCTCTGGACCCCCTTAGACCCCCTTTGACCCCTCTGGACCCCCTTTGACCCCTCTGGACCCCTTAGACCCCTCTGGACCCCCTTAGACCCCCTTAGACCCCTCTGGACCCCCCTTTGACCCCTCTGGACCCCCTCTGGACCCCCTTAGACCCCCTTAGACCACTCTGGACCCCCCTTAGACCCCCTCTGGACCCCCTTAGACCCCTCTGGACCCCCTTAGACCCCTTAGAACCCTCTGGACCCCCTTAGACCCCTCTCTGGTCCCCTTAGACCCCTCTTAGACCCCCTTAGACCCCTCTGGACCCCTTAGACCCCTCTGGTCCCCTTAGACCCCCTTAGACCCCCTTAGACCCCTCTTAGGACCCCCTTAGACCCCCCTTAGACCCCCTTAGACCCCTTAGACCCCTCTGGACCCCCTTAGACCCCCTCTGTACCCCCTCTGGACCCCCTTAGACCCCCTTAGACCCCTCTGGACCCCCTTAGACCCCCTCTGGACCCCCTTAGACCCCTCTGGACCCCCTTAGACCCCTCTGGACCCCCTCTGGACCCCCTTAGACCCCTCTGGTCCCCCTTAGACCCCCTTAGACCCCCTTAGACCCCTCTGGACCTCTTAGACCCCTCTGGACCCCTCTGGACCCCTCTGGACCCCTCTGGACCCCCTTAGACCCCTCTGGACCCCTCTGGACCCCTCTTAGACCCCTCTGGTCCCCCTTAGACCCCTCTGGACCCCCTTAGACCCCCTTAGACCCCCTTAGACCCCTCTTAGACCCCTCTGGACCCCTGTAGTCTGGTTATAATCCTCACCTCTCCCGGCCGCACTTTGATGTAGAAGTTGTTGCGCTTGTAGGAGATCTTCAGGATCTTGGGCCACGAGAAGCGGTTGATCCGGAGCCGGTCTCTGTAGACCAGCAGACCGCTACTGCACACGCCCAGCATGATGGCCACGCCCCCTGAGTCCTAACCAATCACAAAGCAGGGAGGGCAGACTGAAAGCTGCGTCAAAATAAATAGATACAGTCGTCGTTCAAGGAAACGCCCACAAACTGACAGTGAACAGTCCTTTTTAATCGAGTTTGTGTCTGTGAGACGTGGCTAAAGCTAAAGCTACAGTCAACAGGAAACTACTTCCTGTTTGTCCTGCATTTATTTCCTTCAAAGACTCTACGCCGCGTTTGATTCTCTTTATGTCGTGCGTTTGATCATGTTGATGATTATGATCTGGAAATATCAGAGAAACAGGAAACAGCTGATGCTAACACGCTTCGCTAGCTGTCGTAGAAAGGGTTTCAGGGTCGTCATCCGGACGCTGTTTGAAGATCGAGACGTTTGGACTTTTATCCAAAAGTCATTGTCAATCTGAGAGCTGGTCTGGGAGCTCAGGCTTATGCTGCTCTAAGTAGTGAGAGTCCTGCCCACAGGGAGGAGTCACTGAACGCCTGTCTTTGTTTGGAAAATTGTTTGTTTGTCCCTGAAACTTGATAATTGATCTGTCTTTGTTAGTTTAATAGTTGGCCCTGCCCAGTTTCACCTGTGGCTCAGGTCTATTATTGTCTTAGATCTATTGTTCTGTTGATGACTGTTGCTCCCTCCTCACTGCTGATGACCTCATTAACATTTGACCGGTCCATTGATTTGGACCAGGGTGTCAGGAGGCTCATAAATCTGAGCCAAATTAAATCTTAAGTCCCCATTCCTGTTTAGAGACGGATTCTCTCTTTTTACAAAAATGGCCTCCTTTACTCCTCTTTCAAACCAGTTCTTCTTCTTCTCAATATCTTCACCTCACTGTCCTCAAACGAGTGGTTTGTGTCTTTTAGGTGCAGATGGACTGCGCTTTGTGGTCCTGTGGAGGTCGATCTTCTGTGTTGGTCCAGCCTTTTGTGCAGTGGCTGTTTGGTCTCTCTGAAGGCTGACAGAAGTATACAGGAGACCCACCCACACAGATTTGGACTTACTGTTCGGTTCTAACCACCCACTGCAGCACAAGTTGGGAGTGATTAGGACACTACAACACAGAGCCCATGAAGTACAGGAGGAGGAAGAATACATCCCTCTCAGGGTGTGGTTATCCCAACTGGGCCTTTAACAAAGTCAGAAGAGCCAAGAAACAGGACAGAAAGGATAAAGACCCCAGCAGGAGGGGGGTCTCTATCCCTTATGTCTCGGGCCTGTCTGAGAAGTTTCAAAGGATTTTTAGACAACACGACATCCCTGTTTATTTCAAACCAGGCAACACACTTAAACAGAAACTGGTCCATCCCAAAGACAAGACGAACCACAGAAACAGAGCCATGTAGTTTATTGGACAGAGTGCAGTGAGGACAGTTGTAAAGAACGTTACACAGTGAGACCAAACAGACACTGCACAAAAGGCTGGACCAACACAGAACATCTACCTCCACAGGACCACAAAGTGCAGTCCATCTGCACCTAAAAGACACAAACCACTCGTCTGAGGACAGTGAGGTGAAGATATTGAGCAGAAGAAGAACTGGTTTGAAAGAGGAGTAAAGGAGGCCATTTTTGTAAAAAGAGAAAATCCTTCTCTAAACAGGAATGGGGGTTTAAGATTTAATTTGGCTCAGATTTATGAGCCTCCTGACCCCCTGGTCCAGATCAGACCAGTCAAATGCTAATGAGGTCATCAGCAGTGAGGAGGAGCAACAGCCAGCTATCAATAGAACAATAGACCTAAGACAATAATAGACCACAGGTGAAACTGGGCAGGGCCAACTATTAAACTAACAAAGACAGGCCAATTATCAAGTTTCAGGGACAAACAAACAATTTTCCAAACAAAGACAGGCGTTCAGTGACTCCTCCCTGTGGGCAGGACTCTCACTACTTAGAGCAGCATAAGCCTGAGCTCCCAGACCAGCTCTCAGATTGACAATGACTTTTGGATAAAAGTCCAAACGTCTCGATCTTCAAACAGTGTCCGGATGACGACCCTGAACCCTTTCTACGATGGACCTCACCTGGACACATGAGGGTTTACATCGACGTTTGCTAGCTGTGTTTTGCTAATGGCTAACTATATCGTTAGCATCAGTGGAAACACAGCGCTTTATCACAAGATCAAGTCAGAGTTTGGTGAGACATTAAACAAACTTTGGTCTCACCTCAGTCTTTGTGGATAAACACTCGACTCTGCTGCCAACCATCTGACAGGTGCAGACAGGTGAGACAGGTGCATCCAGACAGGTGAGACAGGTGCGTCCAGACAGGTGAGACAGGTGCGTCCAGACAGGTGAGACAGGTGCGTCCAGACAGGAACAAAAAAAACAAGATATTGTGCTGAACCGTGTCACAGACATAACTCTGATGACAGGTGCAACAGGTGAGGCAGGTGAGACAGGTGAGGCAGGTGAGACAGGTGTGACGTGTGTGACAGGTGACAGGTGTGACAGGTGTGACAGGGTGACAGGTGACAGGTGTGACAGGTGTGACAGGTAACAAGTGTGACAGGTGACAAGTGTGACAAGTGACAGGTGTGACAGGTGACAGGTGTGACAGGTGTGACAGGTGTGACAGGTGTGACAGGTAACAAGTGTGACAGGTGTGACAGGGTGACAGGTGACAGGTGTGACAGGTGTGACAGGTAACAAGTGTGACAGGTGACAAGTGTGACAAGTGACAGGTGTGACAGGTGACAGGTGTGACAGGTGTGACAGGTGTGACAGGTAACAAGTGTGACAGGTGACAAGTGTGACAAGTGTGACAGGTGTGACAGGTGTGACAGGTAACAAGTGTGACAGGTGTGACAGGTGTGACAGGTGTGACAGGTGACAGGTGTGACAGGTGTGACAGGTAACAAGTGTGACAGGTAACAAGTGTGACAGGGTGACAGGTGACAGGTGACAGGTGTGACAGGTGAGTGACAGGTGTGACAGGTGTGACAGGTGCGACAGGTGACAGGTGTGACAAGTGTGACAGGTGTGACAGGTGTGACAGGTAACAAGTGTGACAGGGTGACAGGTGACAGGTGACAGGTGTGACAGGTGACAGGTGTGACAAGTGTGACAGGTGTGACAGGTGTGACAGGTGTGACAGGTGTGACAGGTAACAAGTGTGACAGGGTGACAGGTGACAGGTGTGACAGGTGTGACAGGTAACAAGTGTGACAGGTAACAAGTGTGACAGGGTGACAGGTGACAGGTGTGACAGGTGTGACAGGTAACAAGTGTGACAGGTGACAAGTGTGACAGGGTGACAGGTGACAGGTGTGACAGGTGTGACAGGTGTGACAGGTAACAAGTGTGACAGGTGACAAGTGTGACAGGTGTGACAGGTGTGACAGGTGTGACAGGTGACAGGTGTGACAGGTGTGACAGGTGTGACAGGTAACAAGTGTGACAGGGTGACAGGTGTGACAGGTGACAGGTGTGACAAGTGTGACAGGTGTGACAGGTGTGACAGGTGTGACAGGTGTGACAGGTAACAAGTGTGACAGGTAACAAGTGTGACAGGGTGACAGGTGACAGGTGTGACAGGTGTGACAGGTGTGACAGGTAACAAGTGTGACAGGTGACAAGTGTGACAGGTGTGACAGGGTGACAGGTGTGACAGGTGACAGGTGACAGGTGTGACAGGTGTGACAGGTAACAAGTGTGACAGGGTGAAAGGTGTGACAGGTGTGACAGGTGTGACAGGTAACAAGTGTGACAGGTGACAGGTGACAGGTGTGACAGGTGACAAGTGTGACAGGTGTGACAGGGTGACAGGTGTGACAGGTGACAGGTGTGACAGGTGTGACAGGGTGACAGGTGTGACAGGTGTGACAGGTGACAGGTGTGACAAGTGTGACAGGTGTGACAGGTGTGACAGGTAACAAGTGTGACAGGGTGACAGGTGACAGGTGACAGGTGTGACAGGTGTGACAGGTAACAAGTGTGACAGGTAACAAGTGTGACAGGTGACAGGTGTGACAGGTGTGACAGGTAACAAGTGTGACAGGTGTGACAGGTGTGACAGGTGACAGGTGTGACAGGTGTGACAGGTAACAAGTGTGACAGGTAACAAGTGTGACAGGGTGACAGGTGACAGGTGTGACAGGTGTGACAGGTGTGACAGGTGTGACAGGTGAGTGACAGGTGACAGGTGTGACAAGTGTGACAGGTGTGACAGGTGTGACAGGTGTGACAGGTGAGTGACAGGTGTGACAGGTGCGACAGGTGACAGGTGTGACAAGTGTGACAGGTGTGACAGGTGTGACAGGTAACAAGTGTGACAGGGTGACAGGTGACAGGTGTGACAGGTGTGACAGGTGACAGGTGTGACAAGTGTGACAGGTGTGACAGGTGTGACAGGTGTGACAGGTGTGACAGGTGACAGGTGTGACAGGTGTGACAGGTGTGACAGGTAACAAGTGTGACAGGTGTGACAGGTGTGACAGGTGACAGGTGTGACAGGTGTGACAGGTGTGACAGGTGTGACAGGTGTGACAGGTGTGACAGGTAACAAGTGTGACAGGTGACAAGTGTGACAGGTGTGACAGGGTGACAGGTGTGACAGGTGTGACAGGTGTGACAGGTAACAAGTGTGACAGGTGACAAGTGTGACAGGTGTGACAGGGTGACAGGTGTGACAGGTGTGACAGGTGACAGGTGTGACAGGTGTGACAGGTGTGACAGGTGTGACAGGTAACAAGTGTGACAGGGTGACAGGTGTGACAGGTGTGACAGGTGTGACAGGTAACAAGTGTGACAGGTGACAGGTGACAGGTGACAGGTGTGACAGGTGTGACAGGTAACAAGTGTGACAGGTGTGACAGGGTGACAGGTGTGACAGGTGTGACAGGTGACAGGTGTGACAGGTGTGACAGGTGCGACAGGTGACAGGTGTGACAGGTGCGACAGGTGTGACAGGTGTGACAGGTGCGACAGGTGACAGGTGTGACAGGTGCGACAGGTGTACCCTACCGTCGCGTGGTGCAGGTCGACTCCGTACATCGAGAGCTTCTTCACGTTTTCCAGAAAATGACGCTCGGCCTCCGACGGAGACATGCCCCTGTCAGCCAATCAGAGAGGAGCAGAGAGAGAACATCCAATCAGAGAGGAGCAGAGAGAGAACAGCCAATCAGAGAGGAGCAGGGAGAGGAGCAGAGAGAGAACAGCCAATCAGAGAGGAGCAAAGAGAGAACAGCCAATCAGAGAGGAGCAGGGAGAGGAGCAGAGAGAGAACAGCCAATCAGAGAGGAGCAAAGAGAGAACAGCCAATCAGAGAGGAGCAGAGGAGATGAGAGAGAACAGCCAATCAGAGAGGAGCAGAGGAGATGAGAAAGAACAGCCAATCAGAGAGGAGCAGAGAGAGAACAGCCAATCAGAGAGGAGCAGGGAGAGGAGCAGAGAGAGAACAGCCAATCAGAGAGGAGCAAAGAGAGAACAGCCAATCAGAGAGGAGCAGGGAGAGGAGCAGAGAGAGAACAGCCAATCAGAGAGGAGCAAAGAGAGAACAGCCAATCAGAGAGGAGCAGAGGAGATGAGAGAGAACAGCCAATCAGAGAGGAGCAGAGAGAGAACAGCCAATCAGAGAGGAGCAGGGAGAGGAGCAGAGAGAGAACAGCCAATCAGAGAGGAGCAGAGAGAGAACAGCCAATCAGAGAGGAGCAGAGAGAGAACAGCCAATCAGAGAGGAGCAGAGGAGCAGAGAGAGAGCAGCCAATCAGAGAGGAGCAGAGGAGATGAGAGAGAACAGCCAATCAGAGAGGAGCAGAGAGAGAACAGCCAATCAGAGAGGAGCAGAGAGAGAACGAATGTTCAGTCCAGGTCCAGTCCAGGTTCAGTCCAGGTTCAGTCCAGGTTCAGTCCAGGTCCAGTCCAGGTCCAGTCCAGATCCAGTCCAGGTTCAGTCCAGGTCCAGTCCAGGTCCAGTCCAGGTCCAGTCCAGGTTCAGGTTCAGGTCCAGGTCCAGATCCAGTCCAGGTTCAGTCCAGGTCCAGTCCAGGTCCAGTCCAGGTCCAGTCCAGATCCAGTCCAGGTTCAGTCCAGGTTCAGTCCAGGTCCAGTCCAGGTCCAGTCCAGATCCAGTCCAGGTCAGTCGGGTTCAGGTCTAGTCAGGTCCAGATCCAGTCAGGTTCAGTCTAGGTTCAGTCAGGTCCAGTCTAGGTCAGTCTAGGTTCAGTCTAGGTTCAGTCTAGGTTCAGTTCAGGTCCAGTCAGGTTCAGTCTAGGTTCAGTCTAGGTCCAGTCTAGATCCAGTCTAGGTTCAGTCTAGGTTCCAGTCTAGGTCCAGTCCAGGTCCATTCGAGGTCCAGTCCAGGTTCAGGTCCAGTCCAGGTTCAGGTCCAGTCCGGGTCCAGTCAGGTTCAGTCAGGTTCAGTCCAGGTCCAGTCAGGGTCAGTCTAGGTTCAGTTCAGGTCCAGTCTAGGTCAGTCCAGGTCCAGTCTAGGTTCAGTCAGGGTCAGTCTAGGGTCAGTCCAGGTCCAGTCTAGATCCAGTCTAGGTTCAGTCCAGGTTCAGTCAGGTCCAGTCCAGGTCCAGTCCAGGTCAGTCAGGTCAGTCCAGGTCAGTCTAGATCCAGTTCAGGTCCAGTCTAGGTCCAGTCTAGGTCCAGTCTAGGTTCAGTCCAGGTCTAGTCAGATCCAGTCAGATTCAGTCTAGGTCCAGTCTAGGTCCAGTCTAGGTCAGTCCAGATCCAGTCTAGGTTCAGTCTAGGTCCAGTCTAGGGTCCAGTCTAGATCAGTCTAGGTCAGTCTAGGTCCAGTTCAGATCCAGTCAGGTCCAGTCAGGTCTAGTCTAGGTTCAGTCAGGTCCAGTCTAGGTTCAGTCTAGGTTCAGTCAGGTCCAGTCCAGATCCAGTCCAGGTCCAGTTCAGTCCAGATCTAGTCTAGGTTCAGTCTAGGTCCAGTCAGATCCAGTCAGGTTCAGTCTAGGTCCAGTCCAGGTCCAGTCCAGGTCCAGTCTAGATCCAGTCTAGGTTCAGTCTAGGTTCAGTCCAGGTCCAGTCTAGGTCCAGTTCCAGATCCAGTCCAGGTTCAGTCTAGGTCCAGTCCAGGTCCAGTCCAGATTCAGTCTAGGTTCAGTCAGGTTCCAGTCTAGGTCCAGTCCAGATCCAGTACATGTTCAGTCCAGGTCCAGTCCAGGTCAGTCCAGATTCCAGTCTAGGTCCAGTTCAGTTCTAGATCCAGTCCAGGTTCCAGTCTAGATCGGTCTAGATCCAGTCTAGGTTCAGTTCTAGGTTCAGTTCTAGGTCCAGTCTAGATCCAGTTCTAGGTCCAGTCCAGGTTCCAGTTCAGGTCCAGTCCAGATCCAGTCTAGGTTCAGTCTAGGTCAGTCTAGGTCCAGTTCTAGATCCAGTCTAGGTTCAGTCCAGGTCCAGTCTAGGTCCAGTTCTAGATTCAGTCTAGGTCTAGTCAGTCCAGATCCAGTCCAGGTCCAGTCTAGGTCTAGTCCAGATCCAGTCTAGGTTCAGTCCAGGTTCAGTCCAGGTTCAGTCCAGATTCAGTTCTAGGTTCCAGTTCAGTCTAGATCTAGTCTAGGTTCAGTCCAGGTCCAGTCTAGATCCAGTCAGGTTCAGTCAGGTCCAGTCAGGTTCAGTCAGGGTCCAGTCTAGGTCCAGTTCAGGTTCAGGTCCAGTCAGGTTCAGGTCCAGTTCAGGTCCAGATCCAGTCTAGGTTCAGTCCAGGTTCAGTTCAGGTCCAGTCCAGGTCCAGTCAGGTCTAGATCCAGTCTAGGTTCAGTCTAGGTCCAGGTCAGGTCCAGTCCAGGTCCAGTCCAGATCCAGTCCAGGTTCAGTCCAGGTCCAGTCCAGGTCCAGTCCAGGTCCAGTCCAGGTCCAGTCCAGGTTCAGGTCCAGTCCAGGTTCAGGTCCAGTCCAGGTCCAGATCCAGTCCAGGTTCAGTCCAGGTCCAGTCCAGGTCCAGTCTAGGTTCCAGTCTAGGTCCAGTCCAGATCCAGTCAGGTTCCAGTCTAGGTCCAGTCAGGTCAGTCTAGATCCAGTCTAGGTTCAGTCCAGATCCAGTTCCAGATTCAGTCTAGGTCCAGTTCAGTCTAGATTCCAGTCCAGGTCAGTCCAGATCCAGTTCAGGTTCAGTTCAGTCCAGATCCAGTCAGGTTCAGTTCAGGTTCAGTCTAGATCCAGTTCAGGTTCAGTTCAGGTTCAGTCTAGGTCCAGTCTAGGTTCAGTCTAGATCCAGTCCAGGTTCAGTTCAGGTTCAGTCTAGGTTCAGTCAGGTCCAGTCCAGATCCAGTCCAGGTTCAGTCCAGGTCCAGTCCAGGTCCAGTCCAGATCCAGTCCAGGTTCAGTCCAGGTCCAGTCCAGGTCCAGTCCAGATCCAGTCCAGGTTCAGTCCAGGTCCAGTCCAGGTCCAGTCCAGATCCAGTCCAGGTCCAGTCCAGTCCAGATCCAGTCCAGGTCCAGTCCAGGTCCAGTCCAGATCCAGTCCAGGTTCAGTCCAGGTCCAGTCCAGGTCCAGTCCAGGTCCAGTCCAGGTCCAGTCCAGGTTCAGGTCCAGTCCAGGTTCAGGTCCAGTCCAGGTCCAGATCCAGTCCAGGTTCAGTCCAGGTCCAGTCTAGGTTCAGTCTAGGTCCAGTCTAGGTTCAGTCTAGGTCAGATCCAGTCTAGGTCCAGTCTAGGTTCAGTCCAGGTCAGTCTAGATCCAGTCAGGTCCAGTCAGGGTTCAGTCCAGGTTCAGTCTAGGTCCAGTCTAGATCCAGTTCTAGGGTCAGTCTAGGTCAGTCAGATCCAGTCTAGGTCCAGTCCAGTCTAGATCAGGTCAGGTCTAGTCCAGGTTCAGTCCAGATCCAGGTAGGTTCAGTCCAGGTCCAGTCCAGGTCCAGTCCAGGTCCAGTCCAGATCCAGTCCAGGTTCAGTCAGGTTCAGTCTAGGTCCAGTCAGGTTCCAGTCCAGATTCCAGTCAGGTTCAGTCTAGGTCCAGTCAGGTCCAGTCCAGATCCAGTTCAGGTTCAGTCTAGGTCCAGTCCAGGTCCAGTTCAGATCAGTCTAGGTTCAGTTCAGGTTCAGTCAGGTTCCAGTCTAGATCCAGTTCAGGTCCAGTCCAGTCCAGATCCAGTCAGGTCCAGTCCAGGTCCAGTCTAGACCCAGTCTAGGTTCAGTTCAGTCTAGATCCAGTCTAGGTCCAGTCTAGGTTCAGTCTAGATCCAGTCTAGGTTCAGTCTAGGTCAGTCTAGGTCCAGTCTAGGTCCAGTCTAGATCAGTTCAGGTTCAGTCAGGTTCAGTCCAGGTTCAGTCAGGTTCAGGTCAGATCCAGTCAGGTTCAGTCCAGGTCAGTCAGGTCAGTCTAGATCCAGTCCAGGTTCAGTTCAGGTTCAGTCTAGGTCTAGTTCCAGATCCAGTCTAGGTGTTCAGTCTAGGTTCAGTCTAGGTTCAGTCTAGATCCAGTCAGGTTCAGTCCAGTTCAGATCCAGGTCAGGTCCAGTCCAGGTCCAGTCCAGATCCAGTCCAGGTTCAGTCCAGGTCCAGTCCAGGTCCAGTCCAGATCAGTCAGGTTCAGTCAGTTCAGATCCAGTCTAGGTTCAGTTCAGGTTCAGTCAGATCCAGTCCAGGTTCAGTCAGGTCCAGGTTCAGGTCCGGTCCAGGTCCAGTCCAGGTCAGTCAGGTCCAGTTCCAGGTCAGTTCTAGGTCAGTCAGGTTCAGGTCCAGTCCAGGTTCAGGACCAGTCTAGGGTCAGATCCAGTCCAGGTTCAGTCAGGTTCAGGTCAGGTCCAGTCTAGGTCCAGTCAGGTTCCAGGTCAGTCAGGTCCAGTCAGGTTCAGTCAGGTCAGTCCAGGTTCAGTCTAGGTCCAGTCAGGTCAGTTCAGGTCCAGTCCAGGTCCAGTCTAGGTTCAGTCCAGGTCAGTTCTAGGTCCAGTCTAGGTTCAGTCAGGTTCAGTCTAGGTTCAGTTCCAGGTCCAGTTCCAGATTCCAGTCTAGGTCCCAGTCTAGGTTCAGTCTAGGTCCCAGGTTCAGTCTAGATTCAGTTCAGGTTCAGTCTAGGTCCCAGTCTAGGTTCAGTCAGATCCAGTCTAGGTTCAGTCTAGGTCCAGTTCAGGCCCAGTCCAGGTTCAGTCCAGATCCAGTCCAGGTCCAGTCCAGGTCCAGATCCAGTCCAGGTCCAGTCCAGGTCCAGTCCAGATCCAGTCCAGGTTCAGTCCAGGTCCAGTCCAGGTCCAGTCCAGATCCAGTCCAGGTCCAGTCCAGTCCAGATCCAGTCCAGGTCCAGTCCAGGTCCAGTCCAGATCCAGTACAGGTTCAGTCTAGGTTCAGTCTAGGTTCAGTCTAGGTTCAGTCTAGGTTCAGTCTAGGTTCAGTCTAGGTTCAGTCTAGGTTCAGTCTAGTGTTCAGGTCCAGTTCCAGGTTCAGGTTCCAGTTCAGTCTAGGTCTAGATTCAGTCTAGGTTCAGTTCAGTCTAGTTCAGTCTAGGTTCCAGTCTAGGTCCAGTCCAGTCCAGGTTCAGTCCAGGTTCAGTCCAGGTTCAGTCCAGGTTCAGTCCAGGTTCAGTCCAGGTCCAGTCCAGGTCCAGTCCAGGTCCAGTCCAGGTCCAGTCCAGGTCCAGACCTGAGTTTCTTGTGCAGGTCCATGATCTTCTCTTCCATGTCTTTGGTTTGATTCGGAGCAAAACTGAGCTCAGCAACAGAACTGTCTGCAACACAAGGGAGGGCACCTGACACATCTGACTGACACATCTGACACACACAGGGAGGGCACCTGACACATCTGACTGACACATCTGACACACACAGGGAGGGCACCTGACACATCTGACTGACACATCTGACACACACAGGGAGGGCATCTGACACATCTGACACAACTGACACATCTGACACACACAGGGAGGGCACCTGACACATCTGACTGACACATCTGACACACACAGGGAGGGCACCTGACACATCTGACTGACACATCTGACACACACAGGGAGGACACCTGACACATCTGACTGACACATCTGACACACACAGGGAGGGCACCTGACACATCTGACTGACACATCTGACACACACAGGGAGGGCATCTGACACATCTGACTGACACATCTGACACATCTGACACACACAGGGAGGGCATCTGACACATCTGACTGACACATCTGACACATCTGACTGACACATCTGACACACACAGGGAGGGCACCTGACACATCTGACTGACACATCTGACACATCTGACTGACACATCTGACACACACAGGGAGGGCACCTGACACATCTGACTGACACATCTGACACATCTGACACATCTGACACACCTGACACACCTGACACATCTGACTGACACACCTGACACACACAAGGAGGGCACCTGACACATCTGACACATCTGACACATCTGACACATCTGACACACCTGACACACCTGACACATCTGACACACACAGGGAGGGCACCTGACACATCTGACTGACACATCTGACACATCTGACACATCTGACACATCTGACACACACAGGGAGGGCACCTGACACATCTGACTGACACATCTGACACATCTGACACATCTGACACACACAGGAAGGGCATCTGACACATCTGACACATCTGACACATCTGACACACACAGGGAGGGCACCTGACACATCTGACTGACACATCTGACACATCTGACACATCTGACACACACAGGAAGGGCATCTGACACATCTGACACATCTGACACATCTGACACATCTGACACACACAGGAAGGGCATCTGACACATCTGACACATCTGACACATCTGACACATCTGACACATCTGACACATCTGACACACCTGACACATCTGACACATCTGACACATCTGACACATCTGACACATCTGACACACCTGACACATCTGACACATCTGACACATCTGACACATCTGACACATCTGACACATCTGACACACACAGGGAGGGCACCTGACACATCTGACTGACACATCTGACACATCTGACACACCTGAAACATCTGACACATCTGACACATCTGACTGACACACCTGACACATCTGACACATCTGACACATCTGACTGACACACCTGACACATCTGACACATCTGACACATCTGACACATCTGACACATCTGACACATCTGACACATCTGACACATCTGACACATCTGACTGACACATCTGACACACACAGGGAGGGCACCTGACACATCTGACACATCTGACACATCTGACACATCTGACACATCTGACACATCTGACACATCTGACACATCTGACACATCTGACACATCTGACACATCTGACACACACAGGGAGGGCATCTGACACATCTGACACATCTGACACACACAGGGAGGGCATCTGACACATCTGACACATCTGACACATCTGACACATCTGACACATCTGACACATCTGACACATCTGACACACACAGGGAGGGCATCTGACACATCTGACACATCTGACACATCTGACTGACACACCTGACACATCTGACACATCTGACACATCTGACACATCTGACACATCTGACACATCTGACACATCTGACACATCTGACACATCTGACACATCTGACACATCTGACACATCTGACACACATCTGACACATCTGACACATCTGACTGACACATCTGACACATCTGACACATCTGACACATCTGACACATCTGACACATCTGACACACACAGGGAGGGCATCTGACACATCTGACACATCTGACACATCTGACTGACACATCTGACACATCTGACACATCTGACACATCTGACACATCTGACACATCTGACACACACGACACACCTGACACATCTGACACATCTGACACATCTGACACATCTGACACATCTGACACATCTGACACATCTGACACACCTGACACATCTGACACATCTGACACATCTGACACATCTGACACACCTGACACATCTGACACATCTGACACATCTGACACACCTGACACATCTGACACATCTGACACATCTGACACATCTGACACATCTGACACACACAGGGAGGGCATCTGACACATCTGACACATCTGACACATCTGACACATCTGAAACATCTGACACATCTGACACATCTGACACATCTGACACATCTGACACATCTGACACATCTGACACATCTGACACATCTGACACACCTGACACATCTGACACATCTGACACATCTGACACATCTGACACATCTGACACATCTGACACACCTGACACATCTGACAGATCTGACACACACATGGAGGGCACCTGACACATCTGACACATCTGACACATCTGACACATCTGACACACTCTGACACATCTGACACATCTGACACACCTGACACATCTGACACACATCTGACACATCTGACACATCTGACACATCTGACACTGACACACATCTGACACATCTGACTGACACATCTGACACATCTGACACATCTGACACATCTGACTGACACATCTGACACATCTGACACATCTGACACATCTGACACATCTGACACACCTGACACATCTGACACACCTGACACATCTGACACACCTGACACATCTGACACATCTGACACATCTGACACATCTGACACATCTGACACATCTGACACATCTGACACACCTGACACATCTGACACATCTGACACATCTGACACATCTGACACATCTGACACATCTGACACATCTGACACATCTGACACATCTGACACATCTGACACACCTGACACATCTGACAGACACATCTGACACATCTGACACATCTGACACATCTGACACACCTGACACATCTGACACACCTGACACATCTGACACACACAGGGAGGGCACCTGACACATCTGACACACCTGACACATCTGACACATCTGACACATCTGACACATCTGACACATCTGACACATCTGACACACCTGACACATCTGACACACCTGACACATCTGACACATCTGACACACCTGACACATCTGACACACACAGGGAGGGCACCTGACACATCTGACACATCTGACACATCTGACACATCTGACACATCTGACACATCTGACACATCTGACACATCTGACACATCTGACACATCTGACACACCTGACACATCTGACACATCTGACACACCTGACACATCTGACACACCTGACACATCTGACACATCTGACACATCTGACACATCTGACACATCTGACACATCTGACACATCTGACACATCTGACACACCTGACACATCTGACACACCTGACACATCTGACACACCTGACACATCTGACACATCTGACACATCTGACACATCTGACACACCTGACACATCTGACACATCTGACTGACACATCTGACACATCTGACACATCTGACACATCTGACACACATCTGACACATCTGACACATCTGACACATCTGACACACATAGGGAGGGCACCTGACACATCTGACACATCTGACACATCTGACACATCTGACACACCTGACACATCTGACACATCTGACACATCTGACACATCTGACACATCTGACACACCTGACACATCTGACACATCTGACACATCTGACACATCTGACACACCTGACACATCTGACACATCTGACACATCTGACACACACAGGGAGGGCACCTGACACATCTGACTGACACATCTGACACATCTGACACACCTGACACATCTGACACATCTGACACATCTGACACATCTGACACATCTGACACATCTGACACATCTGACACATCTGACACATCTGACACACATAGGGAGGGCACCTGACACACCTGACACATCTGACACATCTGACACACCTGACACACCGGGAGCAGGAGCGAGGGAGATCATCTGGGGTAGCGTACCGTGCTCTGATTGGCTGAATTCTCCGAGCTCTGATTGGACAGTGCTGAAGTCTCCGAGCTCTGATTGGACGGTATAAGCTCCTAACACTGTGGCCGTGTTAAAGGAACAAGGCAGTCGCCCAGTGATGATGTCATCACGCAGCTGCAGACAGAGAAGGTACCTGAAGAAGACACGCCACAGACACGTCATTAACATGTTATAAACACGCCACAGACACGTCATTAACATGTTATAAACACGCCACAGACATGTCACAAACACGTCATTAACATGTCATAAACATGTCACAAACATGTCATTAACATGTTATAAACATGTCACAAACATGTCATTAACATGTCATAAACACGTCACAAACATGTCATTAACATGTCATAAACACGCCACAGACACGCCACAGACACGTCATTAACATGTTATAAACACGCCACAGACATGTCACAAACACGTCATTAACATGTCATAAACATGTCACAAACATGTCATTAACATGTCATAAACACGTCACAAACATGTCATTAACATGTCATAAACACGCCACAGACACGCCACAGACACGTCATTAACATGTTATAAACACGCCATAGACACGTCACAAACACGTCATTAACATGTCATAAACACGTCACAAACATGTCATTAACATGTCATAAACACGCCACAGACACGCCACAGACACGTCATTAACATGTTATAAACACGCCATAGACACGTCACAAACACGTCATTAACATGTCATAAACATGTCACAAACATGTCATTAACATGTCATAAACACGTCACAAACATGTCACAAACATGTCACAAACATGTCATTAACATGTCATAAACACGCCACAGACACGCCACAGACACGCCACAGACACGCCACAGACACGTCATTAACATGTTATAAACACGCCACAGACACGTCACAAACATGTCACAAACATGTCATAAACACGTCACAAACATGTCACAAACATGTCATAAACATGTCACAAACATGTCACAAACATGTCACAAACATGTCATAAACATGTCACAAACATGTCACAAACATGTCACAAACATGTTATAAACATGTCACAAACATGTCACAAACATGTCACAAACATGTCATAAACATGTCACAAACATGTCACAAACACGTCACAAACACGTCACAAACATGTCACAAACATGTCACAAACATGTCACAAACATGTCACAAACATGTCACAAACATGTCACAAACATGTTATAAACATGTTATAAACATGTCACAAACATGTCATAAACACGTCACAAACATGTCACAAACATGTTATAAACATGTCATAAACATGTCACAAACATGTCATAAACACGTCACAAACATGTCACAAACATGTCACAAACATGTTATAAACATGTCACAAACATGTCACAAACATGTCACAAACATGTCACAAACATGTCACAAACATGTCACAAACATGTCATAAACATGTCACAAACATGTCACAAACATGTCACAAACATGTCACAAACATGTCACAAACATGTCACAAACATGTCACAAACACGTCTGGGCATGTCATAAACATGTCACAAACATGTCACAAACATGTCACAAACACGTCACAAACATGTCATAAACACGTCTGGGCATGTCACAAACATGTTATAAACATGTCATAAACATGTCACAAACATGTCTGGGCATGTCACAAACATGTCGGGCGTGTTATAAACATGTCACAAACATGTCACAAACATGTCTGGGCATGTCACAAACATGTCACAAACATGTTATAAACATGTCACAAACATGTCTGGGCATGTCACAAACATGTCATTAACATGTCATAAACATGTGATGTCTGGAAGCATGTCACAAACATGTCATAAACATGTCACAAACATGTCATAAACACGTCACAAACATGTTATAAACATGTTATAAACATGTCACAAACATGTCACAAACATGTCACAAACATGTCACAAACATGTCACAAACATGTCACAAACATGTTATAAACATGTCACAAACATGTCATAAACACGTCACAAACATGTTATAAACATGTATAAACATGTCTGGAACATGTCACAACATGTCACAAACATGTCACATGTCACACACATGTCACCAGAAACATGTTATAAACATGTCACAAACATGTCTGGGCATGTCACAAACATGTCTGGGCATGTCTCGTGTCTGGAGCGTGTCTGGGCATGTCATGGAGCGTGTCACAGCGTGTCGCAGGCGTGTCTGGGCGTGTTATGGGCGTGTTATGGGCGTGTCTGGGCGTGTCTGGAACATGTCGCAAACGTGTCCTGGGCATGTCACAGGCGTGGTATGGGCGTGTCACAGGAGCGTGTCTGGGCGTGTTATGGGCGTGTCACAAACGTGTTATAAACATGTCATGGGCGTGTCACCAGGCGTGTCTGGGCATGTCACACGTGTCGCAGGCGTGTCTGGGCGTGTGTGGGCATGTCACAAACGTGTCTGGAGCGTGTCAGGCGTGTTATGGGCATGTCATGGGCGTGTCCCAGGCGTGTCGCAGGCGTGGTCTGGAGCGTGTCGCAGGCGTGTTTATGACATGTCAGTGTCGCAGGCATGTCTGGAGCGTGTCATGGGCGTGTCACATGGGCGTGTTATAAACGTGTCACCAGGCGTGTCGCAGGCGTGTCACAAACATGTCACAAACATGTTATAAACATGTCACAAACATGTCACAAACATGTCACAAACATGTCACAAACATGTCATAAACACGTCACAAACATGTCACAAACATGTCATAAACATGTCACAAACATGTCACAAACATGTCACAAACATGTCACAAACATGTTATAAACATGTCACAAACATGTCACAAACATGTCACAAACATGTCACAAACATGTCATAAACATGTTATAAACATGTCACAAACACGTGTCAAACATGTAAAATCAAACATGTAGCTCAGATACATAAGTCCCATACATCAGAGCTGCCTTTAAACACATTTAACACTGGATTTGAGTGCATTTCCTGCACGTGTTAAGCACATTCTGACACGTGTTAAGCACATTCTGACACACGTTAAGCACATTCTGACACGTGTTAAGCACATTCTGACACACGTTAAGCACATTCTGACACACGTTAAGCACATTCTGACACACGTTAAGCACATTCTGACACACGTTAAGCACATTCTGACACAAGTTAAGCACATTCTGACACACGTTAAGCACATTCTGACACACGTTAAGCACATTCTGACACGTGTTAAGCACATTCTGACACACGTTAAGCACATTCTGACACGTGTTAAGCACATTCTGACACGTGTTAAGCACATTCTGACACGTGTTAAGCACATTCTGACACGTGTTAAGCACATTCTGACACGTGTTAAGCACATTCTGACACGTGTTAAGCACATTCTGACACGTGTTAAGCACATTCTGACACGTGTTAAGCACATTCTGACACTGGTAAAGCACATTATGACACGTGTTAAGCACATTCTGACACCGCGTTAAGCACATTCTGACCGCGTGTTAAGCACATTCTGACACGTGTTATCCACATTCTGACACACGCGTTAAGCACATTCTGACACGTGTTAAGCACATTCTGACACGTGTTAAGCACATTCTGACACACGTTAAGCACATTCTGACACACGTTAAGCACATTCTGACACGTGTTAAGCACATTCTGACACGTGTTAAGCACATTCTGACACGTGTTAAGCACATTCTGACACGTGTTAAGCACATTCTGACACGTGTTAAGCACATTCTGACAGATGTTAAGCACATTCT
This sequence comes from Rhinogobius similis, assembly GCA_019453435.1. Taxonomy (NCBI): domain Eukaryota; kingdom Metazoa; phylum Chordata; class Actinopteri; order Gobiiformes; family Gobiidae; genus Rhinogobius; species Rhinogobius similis. Next base: position 31,488,454 of record CM033639.1, on the reverse strand, counting down.
GACACACGTTAAGCACATTCTGACACGTGTTAAGCACATTCTGACACGTGTTAAGCACATTCTGACACACGTTAAGCACATTCTGACACACGTTAAGCACATTCTGACACCGCGTTAAGCACACATTCTGACACACGTTAAGCACATTCTGACACACGTTAAGCACATTCTGACACACGTTAAGCACATTCTGACACACGTTAAGCACATTCTGACACGCGTTAAGCACATTCTGACACGCGTTAAGCACATTCTGACACACGTTAAGCACATTCTGACACGTGTTAAGCACATTCTGACACGTGTTAAGCACATTCTGACACTAGTTAAGCACATTCTGACACACGTTAAGCACATTCTGACACTAGTTAAGCTCATTCTGACACGTGTTAAGCACATTCTGACACGTGTTAAGCACATTCTGACACGTGTTAAGCACATTCTGACACGTGTTAAGCACATTCTGACACGTGTTAAGCACATTCTGACACGTGTTAAGCACATTCTGACACGTGTTAAGCACATTATGACACTCGTTAAGCACATTCTGACACGTGTTAAGCACATTCTGACACGTGTTAAGCACATTCTGACACGTGTTAAGCACATTCTGACACGTGTTAAGCACATTCTGACACATGTTAAGCACATTCTGACACGTGTTAAGCACATTTCTGACACGTGTTAATCACATTCTGACACGTGTTAAGCACATTCTGACACGTGTTAAGCACATTCTGACACGTGTTAAGCACATTCTGACACGTGTTAAGCACATTCTGACCGCGTGTTAAGCACATTCTGACACGTGTTAAGCACATTCTGACACCGCGTTAAGCACATTCTGACACACGTTAAGCACATTCTGACACGTGTTAAGCACATTCTGACACGTGTTAAGCACATTCTGACACGTGTTAAGCACATTCTGACACAAGTTAAGCACATTCTGACACAAGTTAAGCACATTCTGACACGTGTTAAGCACATTCTGACACGTGTTAAGCACATTCTGACACGTGTTAAGCACATTCTGACACGTGTTAAGCACATTCTGACACATGTTAAGCACATTCTGACACCACGCTGAGCACATTCTGACCGCGTGTTAAGCACATTCTGACACGTGTTAAGCACATTCTGACACATGTTAAGCACATTCTGACACGTGTTAAGCACATTCTGACACGCGTGTTAAGCCGATTCTGACACGAGTTAAGCACAGTCTGACACGAGTTAAGCAAATTCTGACACGTGTTAAGCACATTCTGACACACGTTAAGCACATTCTGACACGTGTTAAGCACATTCTGACACGTGTTAAGCACATTCTGACACCCGTTAAGCACATTCTGACACGTGTTAAGCACATTCTGACACGAGTTAAGCACATTCTGACACGTGTTAAGCACATTCTGACACGTGTTAAGCACATTCTGACACGTGTTAAGCACATTCTGACACGTGTTAAGCACATTCTGACACGTGTTAAGCACATTCTGACACGTGTTAAGCACATTCTGACACGTGTTAAGCACATTCTGACACGTGTTAAGCACATTCTGACACACGTTAAGCACATTCTGACACGTGTTAAGCACATTCTGACACCCGTTAAGCACATTCTGACACATGTTAAGCACATTCTGACACGTGTTAAGCACATTCTGACACCCGTTAAGCACATTCTGACACGTGTTAAGCACATTCTGACACCAGTTAAGCACATTCAGACACGAGTTAAGAACTTTCTGAAAAAAGTTAAGCACATTCTGACACATGTTAAGCACATTCTGACACGTGTTAAGCACATTCTGACACACGTTAAGCACATTCTGACACATGTTAAGCACATTCTGACACGTGTTAAGCACATTCTGACACACGTTAAGCACATTCTGACACGTGTTAAGCACATTCTGACACGTGTTAAGCACATTCTGACACGTGTTAAGCACATTCTGACACGTGTTAAGCACATTCTGACACGTGTTAAGCACATTCTGACACGTGTTAAGCACATTCTGACACACGCGTTAAGCACATTCTGACACGCGTGTTAAGCACATTCTGACACACGTTAAGCACATTCTGACACGTGTTAAGCACATTCTGACACGTGTTAAGCACATTCTGACCGCGTGTTAAAGCACATTCTGACACGTGTTAAGCACATTCTGACACGTGTTAAGCACATTCTGACACGTGTTAAGCACATTCTGACACGTGTTAAGCACATTCTGACACGTGTTAAGCACATTCTGACACGTGTTAAGCACATTCTGACACGTGTTAAGCACATTCTGACACGTGTTAAGCACATTCTGACACGTGTTAAGCACATTCTGACACGTGTTAAGCACATTCTGACACGTGTTAAGCACATTCTGACACATGTTAAGCACATTCTGACACGTGTTAAGCACATTCTGACACGTGTTAAGCACATTCTGACACACGTTAAGCACATTCTGACACGTGTTAAGCACATTCTGACACGTGTTAAGCACATTCTGACACACGTTAAGCACATTCTGACACGTGTTAAGCACATTCTGACACGTGTTAAGCACATTCTGACACACGTTAAGCACATTCTGACACACGTTAAGCACATTCTGACACGTGTTAAGCACATTCTGACACGTGTTAAGCACATTCTGACACGTGTTAAGCACATTCTGACACGTGTTAAGCACATTCTGACACGTGTTAAGCACATTCTGACACGTGTTAAGCACATTCTGACACGTGTTAAGCACATTCTGACACGTGTTAAGCACATTCTGACACGTGTTAAGCACATTCTGACACGTGTTAAGCACATTCTGACACACGTTAAGCACATTCTGACACACGTTAAGCACATTCTGACACACGTTAAGCACATTCTGACACACGTTAAGCACATTCTGACACGTGTTAAGCACATTCTGACACGTGTTAAGCACATTCTGACACGTGTTAAGCACATTCTGACACATGTTAAGCACATTCTGACACGTGTTAAGCACATTCTGACACGTGTTAAGCACATTCTGACACACGTTAAGCACATTCTGACACGTGTTAAGCACATTCTGACACACGTTAAGCACATTCTGACACGTGTTAAGCACATTCTGACACGTGTTAAGCACATTCTGACACGTGTTAAGCACATTCTGACACACGTTAAGCACATTCTGACACACGTTAAGCACATTCTGACACGTGTTAAGCACATTCTGACACGTGTTAAGCACATTCTGACACGTGTTAAGCACATTCTGACACGCGTGTTAAGCACATTCTGACACGTGTTAAGCACATTCTGACACGTGTTAAGCACAATCTGACACGTGGTACGCACATTCTGACACGTGTTAAGCACATTCTGACACGTGTTAAGCACATTCTGACACGTGTTAAGCACATTCTGACACACGTTAAGCACATTCTGACACGTGTTAAGCACATTCTGACACACGTTAAGCACATTCTGACACATGTTAAGCACATTCTGACACGTGTTAAGCACATTCTGACACGTGTTAAGCACATTCTGACACGTGTTAAGCACATTCTGACACGTGTTAAGCACATTCTGACACGTGTTAAGCACATTCTGACACACGTTAAGCACATTCTGACACGTGTTAAGCACATTCTGACACGTGTTAAGCACATTCTGACACGTGTTAAGCACATTCTGACACACGTTAAGCACATTCTGACCGCGTGTTAAGCACATTCTGACACGTGTTAAGCACATTCTGACACGTGTTAAGCACATTCTGACACACGTTAAGCACATTCTGACACGTGTTAAGCACATTCTGACACACGTTAAGCACATTCTGACATGTTAAGCACATTCTGACAGCGTTAAGCACATTCTGACACGCGTGTTAAGCACATTCTGACACGTGTTAAGCACATTCTGACACGTGTTAAGCACATTCTGACACGTGTTAAGCATTCTGACACGTGTTAAGCACATTCTGACACGCGTTAAGCCCATTCTGACACACGTTAAGCACATTCTGACACGTGTTAAGCACATTCTGACACGTGTTAAGCACATTCTGACACGTGTTAAGCACATTCTGACACATGTTAAGCACATTCTGACACACGTTAAGCACATTCTGACACGTGTTAAGCACATTCTGACACGTGTTAAGCACATTCTGACACGTGTTAAGCACATTCTGACACGTGTTAAGCACATTCTGACACGTGTTAAGCACATTCTGACACGTGTTAAGCACATTCTGACACGTGTTAAGCACATTCTGACACGTGTTAAGCACATTCTGACACGTGTTAAGCACATTCTGACACGTGTTAAGCACATTCTGACACGTGTTAAGCACATTCTGACACGTGTTAAGCACATTCTGACACGTGTTAAGCACATTCTGACACGTGTTAAGCACATTCTGACACGTGTTAAGCACATTCTGACACGTGTTAAGCACATTCTGACACGTGTTAAGCACATTCTGACACGTGTTAAGCACATTCTGACACACACTGAGCCTTGTGGAGGATTCTTTAGGTTTTACCTGGTCAGATCCTCTGACAGCTGCGACGGCTCTGGAGGATAAAACTTCACACTGAAGAAGAAGTTCCACGGTACTCCTGAAACCAAGACCAAGACCGGGTCAGGACCAGGACCAGGACTGAACCAGGGCTAAACCAGGACTAAGCAGGGATTAAACCAGGACTAAACCAGGACTGAACCTGGACTGAACCAGGACTGAACCAGGACTGAACCAGGGCTAAACCAGGACTAAACCAGGACTGAACCAGGACTGAACCTGGACTGAACCAGGACTGAACCAGGACTGAACCAGGGCTAAACCAGGACTAAACCAGGACTAAACCTGGACTAACCCAGGACTAAACCAGGACTAACCCAGGACTAAACCAGGACTAAACCAGGACTAAACCAGGTCTAAACCAGGACTAACCCAGACATAAACCAGGTCTAAACCAGGACTAAACCAGGTCTAAACCAGGACTAAACCAGGTCTAAACCAGGACTAACCCAGACATAAACCAGGTCTAAACCAGGACTAAACCAGGACTAACCCAGGACTAAACCAGGACTAAACCAGGACTAAACCAGGTCTAAACCAGGACTAAACCAGGACTAAACCAGGACTAAACCAGGTCTAAACCAGGACTAAACCAGGTCTAAACCAGGACTAAACCAGGTCTAAACCAGGACTAACCCAGGACTAAACCAGGACTAAACCAGGACTAAACCAGGACTAAACCAGGTCTAAACCAGGTCTAAACCAGGACTAAACCAGGTCTAAACCAGGACTAACCCAGGACTAAACCAGGACTAACCCAGGACTAAACCAGGACTAAACCAGTACTAAACCAGGTCTAAACCAGGACTAAACCAGGTCTAAACCAGGACTAAACCAGGACTGGACCAGGACTAGACCAGGACTAGACCAGGACTAAACCAGGACTAACCCAGGACTAAACCAGGACTAAACCAGGACTAAACCAGGTCTAAACCAGGACTAACCCAGACATAAACCAGGTCTAAACCAGGACTAAACCAGGTCTAAACCAGGTCTAAACCAGGACTAAACCAGGACTAAACCAGGACTAAACCAGGACTAACCCAGGACTAAACCAGGACTAAACCAGGACTAAACCAGGTCTAAACCAGGACTAAACCAGGTCTAAACCAGGACTAACCCAGACATAAACCAGGTCTAAACCAGGACTAAACCAGGTCTAAACCAGGACTAAACCAGGTCTAAACCAGGACTAACCCAGACATAAACCAGGTCTAAACCAGGACTAAACTAGGTCTAAACCAGGACTAACCCAGACATAAACCAGGTCTAAACCAGGACTAAACCAGGTCTAAACCAGGACTAACACAGGACTAAACCAGGACTAAACCAGGTCTAAACCAGGACTAAACTAGGTCTAAACCAGGACTAAACCAGGTCTAAACCAGGTCTAAACCAGGACTAAACCAGGTCTAAACCAGGACTAAACCAGGTCTAAACCAGGACTAACCCAGGACTAAACCAGGACTAACCCAGGACTAAACCAGGACTAAACCAGGACTAAACCAGGTCTAAACCAGGACTAACCCAGACATAAACCAGGTCTAAACCAGGTCTAAACCAGGACTAAACCAGGTCTAAACCAGGACTAAACCAGGTCTAAACCAGGACTAACCCAGGACTAAACCAGGACTAACCCAGGACTAAACCAGGACTAACCCAGGACTAAACCAGGACTAAACCAGGACTAAACCAGGACTAACCCAGACATAAACCAGGACTAAACCAGGACTAAACCAGGTCTAAACCAGGTCTAAACCAGGTCTAAACCAGGTCTAAACCAGGTCTAAACCAGGTCTAAACCAGGTCTTACCTCGCACTTGTTTCTTCATCTCTTTTGTCGGATCGATCCAGTTCTGTCGGACACAGAGTTAAAGTGGTTTAGATCAAAAGCCTCTCGATTCAACAACAAAAGCTACGACGATGAATCCCCTGATGTTGATAAAGTCTGGTATAAAAGGACTCTCTCTGGACCCTCAACAGAACCACGTGGGGTTCACAGGTTTCATCTGGACACTCATTGTCAATCAGTAGAACTGGTCTGAGCTGTATAAGCCCCGCCCACAGGGAGGAGTTTACTTTGTTGACCCTTTTGTTGACCCTGTGGACGGTCTGTACTGGGCCGGGACAGTCCTGAGGTCCTGTCCTGTCCTGCAGCTTCTCATCACCGGAGGATCTGATTGGCTCTGAGCGGAGGATCTGATTGGCTCTGAGCGGAGGATCTGATTGGCTCTGAGCGGAGGATCTGATTGGCTCTGAGCGGAGGATCTGATTGGCTCTGAGCGGAGGATCTGATTGGCTCTGAGCGGAGGATCTGATTGGCTCTGAGCGGAGGATCCGATTGGCTCTGAGCGGAGGATCTGATTGGCTCTGAGCGGAGGATCTGATTGGCTCTGAGGAGCTGCTCGTTATGAGTTCATGTTTGACTTTTCTGTTTTGAGGGTTTGGGTTGTTTTTTGAGGCGTGTCCTAAACTGCAGAACAGATTATTTCAGTTAAATTCTTGTTTATTCAAACTTTTTTTTTTGTCTCGCTCGTATTTCTTGCTGTTTTCTGAAGCTCTACTTGAACCTTGTTAAGATCCGATCATGAAAATGTAACTTTGGTCATTCATTCAGCTGAACTGCACTCTGCGGTCCTGGTGTTGCGTGTCTTCTGTTTTGATCCAGCCTTTTGTGCCGTGTTTGTCTCACTTTGGACTGAACTGTTGTGTTTTCGTGCTCGCTAACGCTAACGCTAACGCTAACGCCCGTTTAGCCTTCAGTGGCTCGTTCAAAGTGACGCAGGATTATGACTCTGACCATAGCTAGGGCGGAGCAAAAGAGAGCGAGCCAAAGCTAAAGTTTAAACAGTGTGACAGGTGCAGACAGGTGCAGACAGGTGCAGACAGGTGCAGACAGGTGCCTACCTTGTTGTTCTCTTGGTCTCTGAAGCTCAGTCCAAAATAATCTCGCTCCAAAAGATTGATGTGTTCACAAACTTTATCAAACAACAGCAAACCACGAGAACGTTTCTGTGAAAGATCAAAGGAAGATCAAAGGAAGATCAAAGGAAGATCAAAGAAAGATCAAAGAAAGATCAAAGGAAGATCAGAGGAAGATCAAAGGAAGATCAAAGGAAGATCAGAGGAAGATCAGAGGAAGATCAAAGGAAGATCAAAGGGAGATCAAAGGGAGATCAGAGGAAGATCAGAGGAAGATCAGAGGAAGATCAGAGGAAGATCAAAGGAAGATCAGAGGAAGATCAAAGGAAGATCAGAGGAAGATCAAAGGAAGATCAGAGGAAGATCAAAGGAAGATCAAAGGAAGATCAGAGGAAGATCAGAGGAAGATCAAAGGAAGATCAAAGGAAGACCAGAGGAAGATCAGAGGAAGGTCAAAGGAAGATCAAAGGAAGATCAGAGGAAGATCAAAGGAAGATCAAAGGAAGATCAGAGGAAGATCAAAGGAAGATCAGAGGAAGATCAAAGGAAGATCAGAGGAAGATCAGAGGAAGATCAAAGGAAGATCAAAGGAAGATCAGAGGAAGATCAGAGGAAGATCAAAGGAAGATCAAAGGAAGATCAAAGGAAGATCAGAGGAAGATCAGAGGGAGATCAGAGGAAGATCAGAGGAAGATCAAAGGAAGATCAGAGGAAGATCAAAGGAAGATCAGAGGAAGATCAGAGGGAGATCAAAGGAAGATCAAAGGAAGATCAGAGGAAGATCAAAGGAAGATCAGAGGAAGATCAAAGGAAGATCAAAGGAAGATCAGAGGAAGATCAAAGGAAGATCAAAGGAAGATCAGAGGAAGATCAAAGGAAGATCAGAGGAAGATCAGAGGAAGATCAGAGGAATCAGAGGAGAAGGGGCGGAGCTTGACCTCGATGACGCAGCTGAACTCTGATCCGTCCAATAGCGTGACCCGACACTGCATGGTCCTGAAGCTGAGCGCTCTGATTGGAGGGGAGCGGGTCAGGTGACTCACAGATGACTGCTGGCTGGACGAGTCATCGGCCAATGAGCTGCCAGCGAACGCCTCGCCCTGGACACACACGACCAATCAGAGACCAGGACACACACGACCAATCAGAGACGACCAATCAGAGACCAGGACACACACAACCAATCAGAGACCAGGACGCACACGACCAATCAGAGACCAGGACACACACGACCAATCAGAGACCAGGACACACACGACCAATCAGAGACGACCAATCAGAGACCAGGACGCACACAACCAATCAGAGACCAGGACGCACACGACCAATCAGAGACCAGGACACACGACCAATCAGAGACCAGGACACACACGACCAATCAGAGACGACCAATCAGAGAGCAGGACGCACACGACCAATCAGAGACCAGGACGCACACGACCAATCAGAGACCAGGACACACACGACCAATCAGAGACCAGGACGCACACGACCAATCAGAGACCAGGACACACACGACCAATCAGAGACGACCAATCAGAGACCAGGACGCACACGACCAATCAGAGACCAGGACACACGACCAATCAGAGACCAGGACACACACGACCAATCAGAGACGACCAATCAGAGACCAGGACACACACGACCAATCAGAGACCAGGACACACACGACCAATCAGAGACGACCAATCAGAGAGCAGGACACACACGACCAATCAGAGACCAGGACACACGACCAATCAGAGACCAGGACACACACGACCAATCAGAGACCAGGACACACACGACCAATCAGAGACCAGGACACACGACCAATCAGAGAGCAGGACACACACGACCAATCAGAGACGACCAATCAGAGAGCAGGACACACACGACCAATCAGAGACCAGGACACACACGACCAATCAGAGACCAGGACACACACGACCAATCAGAGACCAGGACACACACGACCAATCAGAGACCAGGACACACGACCAATCAGAGAGCAGGACACACACGACCAATCAGAGACGACCAATCAGAGAGCAGGACACACACGACCAATCAGAGACCAGGACGCACACGACCAATCAGAGACCAGGACCCACACGACCAATCAGAGACCAGGACACACACGGCCAATCAGAGACCAGGACGCACACGACCAATCAGAGACCAGGACGCACACGACCAATCAGAGACCAGGACGCACACGACCAATCAGAGACCAGGACACACACGACCAATCAGAGACCAGGACACACACGACCAATCAGAGACCAGGACACACACGACCAATCAGAGACCAGGACACACACGACCAATCAGAGACCAGGACACACACGACCAATCAGAGACCAGGACACACACGACCAATCAGAGACCAGGACACACACGACCAATCAGAGACCAGGACACACACGACCAATCAGAGAGCAGGACACACCACGACCAATCAGAGACGACCAATCAGAGAGCAGGACACACACGACCAATCAGAGACCAGGACACACACGACCAATCAGAGACCAGGACACACACGACCAATCAGAGACCAGGACACACACGACCAATCAGAGACCAGGACACACACGACCAATCAGAGACCAGGACACACACGACCAATCAGAGACGACCAATCAGAGACCAGGACACACACAACCAATCAGAGACCAGGACACACACGACCAATCAGAGACCAGGACACACACGACCAATCAGAGACCAGGACACACACGACCAATCAGAGACCAGGACACACACGACCAATCAGAGACGACCAATCAGAGACCAGGACGCACACAACCAATCAGAGACCAGGACGCACACGACCAATCAGAGACCAGGACACACACGACCAATCAGAGACGACCAATCAGAGAGCAGGACGCACACGACCAATCAGAGACCAGGACGCACACGACCAATCAGAGACCAGGACACACACGACCAATCAGAGACCAGGACGCACGACCAATCAGAGACCAGGACACACACGACCAATCAGAGACGACCAATCAGAGACCAGGACGCACCACGACCAATCAGAGACCAGGACACACACGACCAATCAGAGACGACCAATCAGAGAGCAGGACGCACACGACCAATCAGAGACCAGGACACACACGACCAATCAGAGACGACCAATCAGAGAGCAGGACGCACACGACCAATCAGAGACCAGGACACACACGACCAATCAGAGACCAGGACACACACGACCAATCAGAGACGACCAATCAGAGAGCAGGACGCACACGACCAATCAGAGACCAGGACACACACGACCAATCAGAGACCAGGACACACACGACCAATCAGAGACGACCAATCAGAGAGCAGGACGCACACGACCAATCAGAGACCAGGACACACACGACCAATCAGAGACCAGGACACACGACCAATCAGAGACCAGGACACACGACCAATCAGAGACCAGGACACACGACCAATCAGAGACCAGGACACACACGACCAATCAGAGACCAGGACACACGACCAATCAGAGAGCAGGACACACACGACCAATCAGAGACGACCAATCAGAGAGCAGGACGCACACAACCAATCAGAGACCAGGACGCACACGACCAATCAGAGACGACCAATCAGAGACCAGGACACACACGACCAATCAGAGACCAGGACACACACGACCAATCAGAGACCAGGACGCACACGACCAATCAGAGACCAGGACACACACGACCAATCAGAGACGACCAATCAGAGACCAGGACACACACAACCAATCAGAGACCAGGACGCACACGACCAATCAGAGACCAGGACACACACGACCAATCAGAGACCAGGACACACACGACCAATCAGAGACCAGGACACACACGACCAATCAGAGACCAGGACCCAGGTCTGGACCCAGGTCTGGACCCAGGTCTGGACCCAGGTCTGGACCCCGGTCTGGACCCCGGTCTGGACCCAGGTCAGATCTGGACCCAGGTCAGGTCTGGACCCAGGTCAGGTCTGGACCCAGGTCAGGTCTGGACCCCGGTCTGGACCCAGGTCTGGACCCAGGTCTGGACCCCGGTCTGGACCCCGGTCTGGACCCAGGTCAGATCTGGACCCAGGTCAGGTCTGGACCCCGGTCTGGACCCAGGTCTGGACCCAGGTCTGGACCCGGGTCTGGATCTAGACCTGGAGGAGCAGTGGGTGGAGTTACCTTCAAAGGTGTGGAGTGGGCGGCGGCTTCAACCAAAGACTCCGCCTCCTCTGTCTCTGTTGCCATAGTGACGAGGCTGTGGGAGGAGAAACACAGGGTCATTTATACAAGACCAGGACCAGGACCAGGACCAGGACCAGACCAGGACCAGACCAGGACCAGGACCAGACCAGGACCAGGACTGAGACCAGGACCAGAACCAGGACCAGACCAGGACCAGACCAGGACCAGACCAGGACCAGGACCAGGACTGAGACCAGGACCAGGACCAGGACCAGGACCAGACCAGGACCAGGACCAGACCAGGACCAGGACCAGGACTAGAGACCAGGACCAGGACCAGGACCAGACCAGGACCAGGACTGAGACCAGGACCAGACCAGGACCAGGACCAGGACCAGACCAGGACCAGGACCAGACCAGGACCAGGACCAGACCAGGACCAGGACCAGACCAGGACCAGGACCAGGACTAGAGACCAGGACCAGGACTGAGACCAGGACCAGGACCAGGACCAGACCAGGACCAGACCAGGACCAGGACTGAGACCAGGACCAGGACCAGGACCAGACCAGGACCAGACCAGGACCAGGACCAGGACTAGAGACCAGGACCAGGACCAGGACCAGACCAGGACCAGGACCAGACCAGGACCAGGACCAGGACCAGACCAGGACCAGACCAGGACCAGGACCAGGACCAGGACCAGGACCAGACCAGGACCAGGACCAGGACCAGACCAGGACTGAGACCAGGACCAGGACCAGGACCAGACCAGGACCAGACCAGGACCAGACCAGGACCAGGACCAGGACCAGGACCAGGACCAGGACCAGGACCAGGACTGAGACCAGGACCAGACCAGGACCAGACCAGGACCAGACCAGGACCAGGACCAGACCAGGACCAGGACCAGACCAGGACCAGGACCAGACCAGGACCAGGACTGAGACCAGGACCAGGACCAGGACCAGACCAGGACCAGACCAGGACCAGACCAGGACCAGACCAGGACCAGGACCAGGACTAGAGACCAGGACCAGGACTGAGACCAGGACCAGGACCAGGACCAGACCAGGACCAGACCAGGACCAGGACTGAGACCAGGACCAGGACCAGACCAGGAACAGGACTAACACCAAGACCAGACCAGGACCAGGACCAGGACTGAGACCAGGACCAGGACCAGGACCAGACCAGGACCAGGACTGAGACCAGGACCAGGACCAGGACCAGACCAGGACCAGACCAGGACCAGGACCAGGACCAGGACCAGGACCAGGACCAGGACCAGGACCAGGACTGAGACCAGGACCAGGACCAGACCAGGACCAGACCAGGACCAGGACCAGACCAGGACCAGGACTGAGACCAGGACCAGGACCAGGACCAGACCAGGACCAGACCAGGACCAGACCAGGACCAGACCAGGACCAGGACCAGGACTAGAGACCAGGACCAGGACCAGGACCAGGACCAGGACCAGGACCAGGACCAGGACCAGACCAGGACCAGGACTGAGACCAGGACCAGGACCAGGACCAGGACCAGGACTGTGACCAGGACTGTGACCAGGACCAGGACCAGACCAGGACCAGACCAGGACCAGACCAGGACCAGGACTGAGACCAGGACCAGGACCAGGACCAGACCAGGACCAGGACTGAGACCAGGACCAGGACCAGGACCAGGACCAGACCAGGACCAGACCAGGACCAGACCAGGACCAGACCAGGACCAGGACCAGGACTAGAGACCAGGACCAGGACCAGGACCAGGACCAGGACCAGGACCAGGACCAGGACTGAGACCAGGACCAGGACCAGGACCAGGACCAGGACTAGAGACCAG
>CM033639.1:31354137-31474818 GCA_019453435.1 Rhinogobius similis | reverse complement strand
ACCAGAACTGAAGACGAGACCAGGACCAGGACCAGGACTCAGGACCAGGACTGGGAGACCAGGACCAGACCAGAGACCAGAGACCAGACTTCAGGACCAGGACCAGACCAGGACCAGACCAGCACCAGGACCAGAGACCAGACCAGGACCCTCAGACTTCAGGACCAGACCAGGACCAGAGACTCAGACCAGGACCAGGACTGAGACCAGACCAGAGACCAGGACCAGTGACCAGGACCAGACCAGGACCAGGACCAGACCAGGACCAGACCAGGACCAGACCAGGACCAGGACCAGACCAGGACCAGGACTGAGACCAGGACCAGGACCAGGACCAGACCAGGACCAGGACCAGGACCATGACCAGGACCAGACCAGGACCAGGACCAGGACCAGGACTGAGACCAGGACCAGGACCAGGACCATGACCAGGACCAGACCAGGACCAGGACCAGGACCAGGACTGAGACCAGGACCAGGACCAGGACCAGGACCAGACCAGGACCAGGACCAGGACTAGACCAGGACCAGGACCACGTTTCATCCCAAAGCTCAAACTCTGACGCCCCGGTGCGCGCTGACGTCACGCGGCGCAGGGGCAGCGGTGTGTGCGTGCGCGTGCCCGTGAGTGCCGGTGTGTGCGCGTCCCCGGACCCTCCCTGTCCCGCATCAGTCCGCGTCAGTGCCGCGCGGCGCTGCAGACGCGGCAGACCGCGCGGAAACATCACAAACACAAGAAACATGTGAGAACCGTCCAGAAGCGCGGCCCGGAGCGAGCTTCTGCGCCTGCGCCACGTACCTGCAGTGCGCGTGCAGCCCGCTCTGTCCTCGCGCTCCTCTGCTGCTGCAGCGCCCGTGACGTCACCGCGCCCCCTGCCGTGACGTCACGGCGCAGGTGCCACGCACAGGAGCTGTCCCATCAGCGATTCAACTGGAATAACCCTGAACCAGGACTAAACCAGGACTAAACCAGGACTAAACCAGGACTAAACCAGGACTAGACCAGGACTAAACCAGGACTGAACCAGGACTAGACCAGGACTAAACCAGGACTAGACCAGGACTAAACCAGGACCAAACCAGGACTAAACCAGGACTAAACCAGGACTAGACCAGGACTGAACCAGGACTAGACCAGGACTGGACCAGGACTAGACCAGGACTAGACCAGGACTGGACCAGGACTGAACCAGGACTAGACCAGGACTAGACCAGGACTAAACCAGGACTAAACCAGGACTAAACCAGGACTAAACCAGGACTGAACCAGGACTGAACCAGGACTAAACCAGGACTAAACCAGGACTAAACCAGGACTAAACCAGGACTGAACCAGGACTGAACCAGGACTAAACCAGGACTAAACCAGGACTAAACCAGGACTAAACCAGGACTGAACCAGGACTGAACCAGGACTAAACCAGGACTAAACCAGGACTGAACCAGGACTGAACCAGGACTAAACCAGGACTAAACCAGGTCTAAACCAGGACTAAACCAGGACTAAACCAGGACTAAACCAGGACTTAACAGGATGGAACCAGGACTGAACCAGGACTAAACCAGGACTAAACCAGGACTAAACCAGGACTGAACCAGGACTAAACCAGGACTAAACCAGGTCTAAACCAGGACTAAACCAGGACTAAACCAGGACTAAACCAGGACTAAACCAGGACTGAACCAGGACTAAACCAGGACTGAACCAGGACTAAACCAGGACTAAACCAGGTCTAAACCAGGACTAAACCAGGACTAAACCATGTCTAAACCAGGACTAAACCAGGTCTAAAACCAGGACTAAACCAGGACTTAAGCAGGACTAAACCAGACTATACCAGGACTATACCAGGACTAGACCAGGACTGAACCAGGACTGAACCAGGACTGAACCAGGACTAAACCAGGACTAAACCAGGACTAAACCAGGACTGAACCAGGACTAAACCAGGACTAAACCAGGTCTAAACCAGGACTAAACCAGGACTAAACCAGGACTAAACCAGGACTGAACCAGGACTGAACCAGGACTAAACCAGGACTAAACCAGGACTAAAACCTGGACTGAAACCAGGACTAAACCAGGAATAAACCAGGACTAAACCAGGACTAAACCAGGACTAAACCAGGACTAAACCAGGACTGAACCAGGACTGAACCAGGACTGAACCAGGACTCAACCAGGACTAAACCAGGACTGAACCAGGACTAAACCAGGACTAAACCAGGACTAAACCAGGACTGAACCAGGACTAAACCAGGACTAAACCAGGACTAAACCAGGACTAAACCAGGACTAAACCAGGTCTAAAACCAGGACTAAACCAGGACTAAAACCAGGACTGAACCAGGACTGAACCAGGACTGAACCAGGACTAAACCAGGACTAAACCAGGACTAAACCAGGACTGAACCAGGACTAAACCAGGACTAAACCAGGTCTAAACCAGGACTAAACCAGGACTAAACCAGGACTAAACCAGGACTAAACCAGGACTGAAACCAGGACTGAACCAGGACTAAACCAGGACTAAACCAGGACTAAACCAGGACTGAACCAGGACTAAACCAGGACTAAACCAGGTCTAAACCAGGACTAAACCAGGACTAAACCAGGACTAAACCAGGACTAAACCAGGACTGAACCAGGACTAAACCAGGACTGAACCAGGACTAAACCAGGACTAAACCAGGTCTAAACCAGGACTAAACCAGGACTAAACCAGGACTAAACCAGGACTAAACCTGGACTGAACCAGGACTAAACCAGGACTAAACCAGGACTAAACCAGGACTAAAACCAGGACTAAATGAGGACTAAACCAGGACTAAAACCAGGACTAAACCAGGACTAAACCAGGACTAAACCAGGACTAAACCAGGACTAAACCAGGACTAAACCAGGACTAAACCAGGACTGAACCAGGGACTAAAACCAGGACTAAACCAGGACTAAACCAGGACCAAACCAGGACTAAACCAGGACTAAACCAGGACTAAACCAGGACTAAACCAGGACTAAACCAGGACTAAAACCAGGACTGAACCAGGACTAAACCAGGACTAAACCAGGACTAAAACCAGGACTGAACCAGGACTAAACCAGGACTAAACCAAGGACTAAACCAGGACTAAACCAGGACTAAAACCAGGACTAAACCAGGACTGAACCAGGACTGAACCAGGACAAAACCAGGACTGAACCAGGACTGAACCAGGACTAAACCAGGACTAAACCAGGAAAAAACCAGGACTGAAACAGGACTAAACCAGGACTAAACCAGGACTGAAACCAGGACTAAACCAGACTAAACCAGGTCTAAAAACCAGGACTAAACCAGGACTAAACCAGGACTAAACCAGGACTAAAACCAGGACTGAACCAGGACTGAACCAGGACTGAACCAGGACTAAACCAGGACTAAACCAGGACTGAACCAGGACTAAACCAGGACTAAACCAGGACTAAACCAGGACTGAACCAGGACTAAACCAGGACTAAACCAGGACTAAACCAGGACTAAACCAGGACTAAACCAGGACTGAACCAGGACTAAACCAGGACTAAACCAGGACTAAAACCAGGACTGAACCAGGACTGAACCAGGACTAAACCAGGACTAAACCAGGACTAAACCAGGACTGAACCAGGACTAAACCAGGACTAAACCAGGACTAAACCAGGACTAAACCAGGACTAAACCAGGACTGAACCAGGACTGAACCAGGACTGAACCAGGACTAAACCAGGACTGAACCATAAATATTTATTACAAAATGATGATTAAAGTCTCCATCAGTTTGAGTTCTAAAGTAGAATTTTCCAACACGACATGGAGCTGGACCATGGTTACCGCGGCAACGCTCTGGTCCTTATTACAGCTCAAATGATGTACACAAACCTCCACAGTCCCAGGACAGATACTCACCATGTGGTCCGGGTCCAGGTCCAGGTCCAGGTCCAGGTCCAGGTCCAGGTCCGGGTCCAGGTCCAGGTCCAGATGTAAAACAAGAGAAAGCGTCAGTGACAAACTTCATCAGGACAAAGTTAAAACAGAACGTTCTAAACATGAACGAGTCACAAACAACTGTGTGGACCAGAGACCAGGATCTGAGGTCTGAACCAGGACTAAACCAGGACTGAACCAGGACTGAACCAGGTCTGAACCAGGACTGAACCAGGACCAAACCAGGACTAAAGTAGGTCTAAACCAGGACCAAACCAGGTCTAAACCAGGACTGAACCAGGACTAAACCAGGTCTGAACCAGGTCAAATCAATAACAGCTTCACACAAACACCAAACAGGACTCACGTCAGGTCCAGGTCTGGACTGTGGTCGGCTTTCAGTGCAGTATCTGGTCCGGTCTTGGTCTTTGGTGTGGGACAGGGACAGTGGGATTAAACACAGGATTAAGACCCGCCCCCAGATTACATCTGTCAATCAAACACACAGAGGGGCGGAGCCAAATCCAGATGTTTGTAGGTCAAACATAATCCACCATGAACCAGGACTAAACCAGGACTAAACCAGGACTAAACCAGGGCTAAACCAGGTCTAAACCAGGACCAAACCAGGACTAAACCAGGACTAAAGTAGGTCTAAACCAGGACCAAACCAGGTCTAAACCAGGTCTAAACCAGGACTAAACCAGGGCTAAACCAGGACTAAACCAGGACTAAACCAGGACTAAACCAGGACTAAACCAAGACTAAACCAGGACTAAACCAGGACTAAACCAGGACTAAACCAGGACTAAACCAGGACTAAACCAGGACTAAACCAGGACTAAACCAGGTCTAAACCAGGACTAAACCAGGACCAAACTAGGACTAAACCAGGACTAAACCAGGTCTAAACCAGGACTAAACCAGGACTAAACCAGGACCAAACCAGGACTAAACCAGGACTAAAGTAGGTCTAAACCAGGACTAAACCAGGACTAAACCAGGTCTAAACCAGGACTAAACCAGGACCAAACCAGGACCAAACCAGGACTAAACCAGGACTAAAGTAGGTCTAAACCAGGACCAAACCAGGTCTAAACCAGGTCTAAACCAGGACTAAACCAGGGCTAAACCAGGACTAAACCAGGACTAAACCAGGACTAAACCAGGACTAAACCAGGACTAAACCAGGACTAAACCAGGACTAAACCAGGACTAAACCAGGACTAAACCAGGTCTAAACCAGGACTAAAGTAGGTCTAAACCAGGACCAAACCAGGTCTAAACCAGGTCTAAACCAGGACTAAACCAGGGCTAAACCAGGGCTAAACCAGGACTAAACCAAGGACTAAACCAGGACTAAATCAAGTCTAAACCAGGACTAAACCAGGATAAAACCAGGGCTAAACCAGGACTAAACCAGGACTAAACCAAAGACTAAACCAGGACTAAACCAGGACTAAACCAGGACTAAACCAGGACTAAACCAGGACTAAACCAGGACTAAACCAGGACTAAACCAGGTCTAAACCAGGACTAAAGTAGGTCTAAACCAGGACCAAACCAGGTCTAAACCAGGTCTAAACCAGGACTAAACCAGGGCTAAACCAGGACTAAACCAGGACTAAACCAGGACTAAACCAGGACTAAACCAAGACTAAACCAGGACTAAACCAGGACTAAACCAGGACTAAACCAGGACTAAACCAGGACTAAACCAGGACTAAACCAGGACTAAACCAGGTCTAAACCAGGACTAAACCAGGACCAAACTAGGACTAAACCAGGACTAAACCAGGTCTAAACCAGGACTAAACCAGGACTAAACCAGGACCAAACCAGGACTAAACCAGGACTAAAGTAGGTCTAAACCAGGACTAAACCAGGACTAAACCAGGTCTAAACCAGGACTAAACCAGGACCAAACCAGGACCAAACCAGGACTAAACCAGGACTAAAGTAGGTCTAAACCAGGACCAAACCAGGTCTAAACCAGGTCTAAACCAGGACTAAACCAGGGCTAAACCAGGACTAAACCAGGACTAAACCAGGACTAAACCAGGACTAAACCAAGACTAAACCAGGACTAAACCAGGACTAAACCAGGACTAAACCAGGACTAAACCAGGACTAAACCAGGACTAAACCTGGACTAAACCAGGTCTAAACCAGGACTAAACCAGGACCAAACTAGGACTAAACCAGGACTAAACCAGGTCTAAACCAAGGACTAAACCAGGACTAAACCAGGACTAAACCAGGACTAAACCAGGACTAAAGTAGGTCTAAACCAGGACTAAACCAGGACTAAACCAGGTCTAAACCAGGACTAAACCAGGACCAAACCAGGACTAAACCAGGACTAAACCAGGACCAAACCAGGACTAAACCAGGACTTAACCAGGATTAAACCAGGACTAAACCAGGACTAAAGTAGGTCTAAACCAGGACTAAAGTAGGTCTAAACCAGGACCAAACCAGGACCAAACCAGGATTAAACCAGGACTAAACCAGGACTAAACCAGGACTAAACCAGGACTAAACCAGGACTAAACCAGGACTAAACCAGGACTAAACCAGGACTATACCAGGGCTAAACCAGGACTAAACCAGGACTAAACCAGGACTAAACCAGGACTAAACCAGGGCTAAACCAAGACTGAACCAGGACTAAACCAAGACTAAACCAGGACTAAACCAGGACTAAACCAGGACTAAACCAGGACTAAACCAGGACTAAACCAGGACTAAACCAGGACTAAACCAGGTCTAAACCAGGACTAAACCAGGACTAAACCAGGGCTAAACCAAGACTGAACCAGGACTAAACCAAGACTAAACCAGGACTAAACCAGGACTAAACCAGGACTAAACCAGGACCAAACTAGGACTAAACCAGGACTAAACCAGGTCTGAACCAGGGCTAAACCAGGACTAAACCAGGACTAAACCAGGACTAAACCAGGTCTAAACCAGGACTAAACCAGGACTAAACCAGGACCAAACCAGGACTAAACCAGGACTAAAGTAGGTCTAAACCAGGACTAAACCAGGTCTAAACCAGGACTAAACCAGGACCAAACCAGGACTAAACCAGGACTAAACCAGGACCAAACCAGGACCAAACCAGGATTAAACCAGGACTAAACCAGGACTAAACCAGGATTAAACCAGGATTAAACCAGGACTAAACCAGGACTAAACCAGGATTAAACCAGGATTAAACCAGGACTAAACCAGGATTAAACCAAGACACAACAAAATAAATATACAGAGGCCTGTATTTATAACAGTAAATTAAACGATATTAATAAATATATTAATACAAAATTAGCAATAAATGTTTAAATAAATACTTAAAATAAAGAACAATAGAAATATGAAAGTTTTGCAGCCGTTTTCAGATCAGAAAAATAGACAAAGTGAGCTTTTATTTCGACGAACAGAGCCGGCTTTTATTGTGGCCGCTTCCTGTTTACCGCCTTCTTCTTCCGGTTTCCTCAGAGGCAGCGCAAAGATGGCGGACGCTTCGGACCGAGATCCAGCCTCCGCGTTGTGCGCCGACTTTCTGAGCTTCTCCGCCCGCGACACGGCGTCGGTAAGCGGCCGCAGCCCAGAGCCGGAGCCCGGGGCGGTGTCCGGAGCCCGGGCCCGGGGAGCAGACAGGTTTGGCCCGGCTTTGACCGGCTTTTGTGCGGGTTTGTGTGAGAAGAGCTGCGCTGTCACAGTCAGCTGTTCGCTCTGCGGAAAAGAGCGGAGCAAAACTAAGCAAAACAGCACGAATCCTCCTGAAAATCTACGAAAACTAAACAAATCTAACATTAAACTCACCCTCGAACAAACCAAACCTGCTCCGGAAACACGACCACGTCTGAGCCTGAAGAGACCATTTAAAACACGTTTAAACAGAATAAAAGTTGATCCGGGTCTGTGCACGTGACCAGGAGGAACGGCTTACGTTTGTACGATAAACATGAGTTAAATATATATATTATATATTATATATATATATATATAAATATATAAATGTGAAGTTAAAGCTGTGCGTCAGGTGTTTGTGAAACCGCAGGTGTCAGTGACGTGGAGTGTCAGGGGTTCAGACCGGGATCAGACCGGGTTCAGACCGGGTTTAGACCGGGTTTAGACCGGGATCAGACCAGGATCAGACCAGGATCAGACCGGGTTCAGACCGGGATCAGACCGGGATCAGACCGGGATCAGACCGGGATCAGACCGGGTTTAGACCGGGATCAGACCGGGTTCAGACCGGGTTCAGACCGGGTTCAGACCGGGATCAGACCGGGTTTAGACCGTGTTCAGACCGGGTTCAGACCGGGATCAGACCGTGTTTAGACCGTGTTTAGACCGGGATCAGACCGGGATCAGACCGGGTTCAGACCGGGTTCAGACCGGGTTTAGACCGTGTTCAGACCGGGTTCAGACCGTGTTTAGACCGTGTTTAGACCGGGTTCAGACCGGGTTTAGACCGGGTTTAGACCGGGATCAGACCGGGATCAGACCGGGATCAGACCGGGATCAGACCGGGATCAGACCGGGTTTAGACCGGGTTCAAACTGGATTTAGACCAGGTTCAGACCAGGATCAGACTGGGATCAGACCGGGATTAGACCAGGATCAGACCGGGTTCAGACCGGGCTCAGACCAGGATCAGACCGGGTTCAGACCGGGCTCAGACCAGGATCAGACCGGGTTCAGACCGGGTTCAGACCGGGTTCAGACCGGGCTCAGACCAGGATCAGACCGGGTTCAGACCGGGCTCAGACCAGGATCAGACCGGGTTCAGACCGGGCTCAGACCAGGATCAGACCGGGTTCAGACCGGGTTCAGACCGGGCTCAGACCAGGATCAGACCGGGTTCAGACCGGGCTCAGACCAGGATCAGACCGGGTTCAGACCGGGTTCAGACCAGGATCAGACCAGGATCAGACCGGGTTCAGACCGGGCTCAGACCAGGTTCAGACCAGGTTCAGACCAGGATCAGACCGGGTTCAGACCGGGTTCAGACCGGGTTCAGACCAGGATCAGACCAGGTTCAGACCAGGTTCAGACCAGGATCAGACCGGGCTCAGACCAGGATCAGACCAGGTTCAGACCGGGCTCAGACCAGGATCAGACCGGGTTCAGACCGGGTTCAGACCGGGCTCAGACCAGGATCAGACCGGGTTCAGACCGGGTTCAGACCGGGTTCAGACCGGGCTCAGACCAGGATCAGACCGGGTTCAGACCGGGTTCAGACCAGGTTCAGACCAGGATCAGACCGGGTTCAGACCGGGCTCAGACCAGGTTCAGACCAGGATCAGACCAGGATCAGACCGGGTTCAGACCGGGTTCAGACCGGGCTCAGACCAGGATCAGACCGGGTTCAGACCGGGCTCAGACCAGGATCAGACCGGGTTCAGACCGGGCTCAGACCAGGATCAGACCGGGTTCAGACCGGGTTCAGACCGGGTTCAGACCGGGCTCAGACCAGGATCAGACCGGGTTCAGACCGGGCTCAGACCAGGATCAGACCGGGTTCAGACCGGGATCAGACCAGGATCAGACCGGGTTCAGACCGGGTTCAGACCGGGCTCAGACCAGGATCAGACCGGGTTCAGACCGGGCTCAGACCAGGATCAGACCGGGTTCAGACCGGGTTCAGACCGGGTTCAGACCAGGTTCAGACCGGGTTCAGACCGGGTTCAGACCGGGTTCAGACCGGGTTCAGACCGGGATCAGACCGGGATCAGACCGGGTTCAGACCGGGTTCAGACCGGGTTCAGACCGGGTTCAGACCGGGTTCAGACCGGGATCAGACCGGGATCAGACCGGGTTCAGACCGGGTTCAGACCGGGTTCAGACCGGGTTCAGACCGGGTTCAGACCGGGTTCAGACCGGGCTCAGACCAGGTTCAGACCAGGATCAGACCGGGTTCAGACCGGGTTCAGACCAGGTTCAGACCGGGATCAGACCGGGTTCAGACCGGGTTCAGACCGGGTTCAGACCAGGTTCAGACCGGGTTCAGACCGGGTTAACGTGTAATAACTGTCTTTTCTCTTTCAGTCATGGCTGTCTTCCCTGGACTTGGCCACGCCCCTTTATGCTCACCTGGCTCGGCTCGTGCCTCACCTGCTGAGGGAGGGTCAGGGGGCGGGGCTCCGGGAGGAGCAGAGGGAGGAGCTTGGCGTCCAACTGCTCCTATTGGCTCCTCTGGAGTGGCTGCTGCTGGGGGAGGAGCCAAGCGCCGCTTTAGCCGCTCTGAAAGAAGCTAACCGCGGATCCACGCTGTGTGGACACGTGTTTAGGGTCGGAGAGCCCACCTACTCCTGCAGGTGACCTTTGACCCCTGACAGTACTCCTGCAGGTGACCTTTGACCCCTGACAGTACTCCTGCAGGTGACCTTTGACCCCTGACAGTACTCCTGCAGGTGACCTTTGACCCCTGACAGTACTCCTGCAGGTGACCTTTTACCCCTGACAGTACTCCTGCAGGTGACCTTTGACCCCTGACATTACTCCTGCAGGTGACCTTTGACCCCTGACAGTACTCCTGCAGGTGACCTTTGACCCCTGACAGTACTCCTGCAGGTGACCTTTGACCCCTGACAGTACTCCTGCAGGTGACCTTTGACCCCTGACATTACTCCTGCAGGTGACCTTTGACCCCTGACAGTACTCCTGCAGGTGACCTTTGACCCCTGACAGTACTCCTGCAGGTGACCTTTGACCCCTGAGGTGACCTTTGACCCCTGACAGTACTCCTGCAGGTGACCTTTGACCCCTGACAGTACTCCTGCAGGTGACCTTTGACCCCTGACAGTACTCCTGCAGGTGACCTTTGACCCCTGAGGTGACCTTTGACCCCTGACAGTACTCCTGCAGGTGACCTTTGACCCCTGACAGGACTCCTGCAGGTGACCTTTGACCCCTGACATGACTCCTGCAGGTGACCTTTGACCTCAGGTGACCTCTGACCTCTGACATGACTCCTGCAGGTGACCTTTGACCCCTGACATGACTCCTGCAGGTGACCTTTGACCCCTGACAGTACTCCTGCAGGTGACCTTTGACCCCTGACAGGACTCCTGCAGGTGACCTTTGACCCCTGACAGTACTCCTGCAGGTGACCTTTGACCCCTGAGGTGACCTTTGACCCCTGACAGTACTCCTGCAGGTGACCTTTGACCCCTGACAGGACTCCTGCAGGTGACCTTTGACCCCTGACAGTACTCCTGCAGGTGACCTTGACCCCTGAGGTGACCTTTGACCCCTGACAGTACTCCTGCAGGTGACCTTTGACCCCTGACAGGACTCCTGCAGGTGACCTTTGACCCCTGACATGACTCCTGCAGGTGACCTGCGACCTCAGGTGACCTCTGACCTCTGACCTGACTCCTGCAGGTGACCTTTGACCCCTGACATGACCCCTGAGGTGACCTTTGACCCCTGACAGTACTCCTGCAGGTGACCTTTGACCTCAGGTGACCTCTGACATGACTCCTGCAGGTGACCTTTGACCCCTGACAGTACTCCTGCAGGTGACCTTTGACCCCTGACATGACTCCTGCAGGTGACCTTTGACCCCTGACATGACTCCTGCAGGTGACCTTTGACCCCTGACATGACCCCTGAGGTGACCTTTGACCCCTGACATGACCCCTGAGGTGACCTTTGACCCCTGACAGTACTCCTGCAGGTGACCTTTGACCTCAGGTGACCTCTGACATGACTCCTGCAGGTGACCTTTGACCCCTGACAGTACTCCTGCAGGTGACCTTTGACCCCTGACATGACTCCTGCAGGTGACCTTTGACCCCTAAGGTGACCTCTGACCTCTGACATGACTCCTGCAGGTGACCTTTGACCCCTTACATGACTCCTGAGGTGACCTTTGACCTCTGATATTACTCCTGCAGGTGACCTTTGACCCCTGACATGACCCCTGAGGTGACCTTTGACCCCTGACATGACCCCTGAGGTGACCCCTGACCCCTGAGGTGACCCCTGACCCCTGAGGTGACCTCTGACCCCTGAGGTGACCTCTGACCCCTGACATTATCCCGTTCTGGAGCGTGTTTGACCCACTCAGACGTTGGTTCTGGTTCTGTTTCAGGGAGTGCGCTGCCGACCCGACCTGTGTCCTCTGCATGAACTGTTTCCTCAGCAGCGTCCACAAAGACCATCGCTACAGAGTGAGTCCTGTGTCCTCCTGTGTCCCCAGGTGTCCTCCTGTGTCCTCCTGTGTCCTCAGGTGTCCTCAAGTGTCCTCAGGTGTCCTCAGGTGTCCCCAAGTGTCCCCAAGTGTCCTCCTGTGTCCTCAGGTGTCCCCAAGTGTCCCCAAGTGTCCCCAAGTGTCCTCCTGTGTCCTCCTGTGTCCTCCTGTGTCCTCCTGTGTCCTCCTGTGTCCTCAGGTGTCCTCAAGTGTCCTCAGGTGTCCTCCTGTGTCCTCTAGTGTCCTCAGGTGTCCCCAAGTGTCCTCCTGTGTCCTCCAGTGTCCCCAAGTGTCCTCCTGTGTCCTCCTGTGTCCTCCTGTGTCCTCCTGTGTCCTCTAGTGTCCCCAAGTGTCCTCAAGTGTCCTCAAGTGTCCTCCAGTGTCCTCAAGTGTCCCCAAGTGTCCCCAAGTGTCCTCCTGTGTCCTCCTGTGTCCTCAGGTGTCCTCCTGTGTCCTCTAGTGTCCTCAGGTGTCCCCAAGTGTCCTCCTGTGTCCCCAGGTGTCCCCAAGTGTCCCCAAGTGTCCTCCTGTGTCCTCCTGTGTCCTCTAGTGTCCTCCTGTGTCCTCCTGTGTCCTCAGGTGTCCCCAAGTGTCCCCAAGTGTCCTCAGGTGTCCTCCTGTGCCCCAAGTGTCCCCAGGTGTCCTCCTGTGCCCCAAGTGTCCCCAGGTGTCCTCCTGTGCCCCAAGTGTCCCCAGGTGTCCTCCTGTGCCCCAAGTGTCCCCAGGTGTCCTCAGGTGTCCTCAAGTGTCCCCCTGTGTCCCCAAGTGTCCCCAGGTGTCCTCAGGTGTCCTCCTGTGCCCCAAGTGTCCCCAAGTGTCTCTGTCCTAAGTCTCTGGCCCCGGCCTGGACCCCGAGAGGTCCCGGTCTTGGTCTGGACCCCGAGAGGTCCTGGTCTGGTTCTTGGGTCCAGGTGGACTTGTGGAGCTCCAGCAGATGTTTGGATCAGAGACACACACCACAAACAGAAAAACGAAAAGTTGTGTTTGCTGTGTTTCCACTGATGCTAATAATATGTTTAGCCGTTAGCAAAACAAAGCTAGCAAAGCACGTTAGCATCAGCTGTTTCCTGTTTCTCTGATGTTTCCAGGTCAGAATCATCAACATGATCAAACGCATGACATAAAGAGGATCAAATGTAGAGTCTTTGAAGGAAATAAATGCAGGACAAACAGGAAGTAGTTTCCTGTTGACTGTAGCTTTAGCTTTAGCCACGTCTCACAGACACAAATTGGATTATTAAACGTCTTTTTTTGAATCACTGACATCGGCCTCAGGATTAAAAAGGATCATTCAGGAGGATTTAAATTGGATCTATCAAGAAATATTTGTGACGTCACCATGTGGCGCATAAACCGGACCAGAGCTCTGACCCGGGTCGGGATCTGGACCTGGATCTGGACCTGGATCTGGACCTGGATCTGGACCTGGTCCAAACACGGCTCCAGACTCTTTCCTCCTAAAACCTCTCTCTGTTTCAGATGACGACCTCTGGAGGCGGAGGATTCTGTGACTGTGGAGACTCTGAGGCCTGGAAACAAGGCCCATCCTGCAGCTCCCACCAGCCCAAAGACCAGGACCAGGACCAGGACCAGGTAAGACCAGGACCTGCCCAAAGACCAGGACCAGGTAAGACCAGGACCTGCCCAAAGACCAGCACCAGGACCAGGTAAGACCAGGACCTGCCCAAAGACCAGCACCAGGACCTGCCCAAAGACCAGCACCAGGACCAGGACCAGGTAAGACCAGGACCTGCCCAAAGACCAGGACCTGCCCTAAGACCAGGACCAGGACCAGGTAAGACCAGGGCCAGGAACATCTAAAACCGTGAAAACATGTTTTTTCTGTTACTCCTGACGTAAAAACGGATCCAGTAGAAATAAAACTGAGAAGATAAACTGTTGCTTTGCTCTTTCGTCAGGACCCAGTCCAGTCCTTGGATCCGGACTTGGTCTTTCGGGCCTTTCGTGTTTTCAGAGCAGTTCTGAAGTATGCTGTGGACATGCTGACGTGGGACCAAGAGAACAGCCTCCCGCCGGGACTAGAACCTCCGTAAGAACCTTTAGAACCTTTACAGCCGGGACTAGAACCTCCGTAAGAACCTTTAGAACCTTTACAGCCGGGACTAGAACCTCCATACGAACCTTTAGAACCTTTACAGTCGGGACTAGAACCTCCGTAAGAACCTTTAGAACCTTTACAGCCGGGACTAGAACCTCCATACGAACCTTTGGAACCTTTACAGCCGGGACTAGAACCTCCATACGAACCATTAGAACCTTTACAGCTGGGACTAGAACCTCCATACGAACCTTTGGAACCTTTACAGCCGGGACTAGAACCTCCGTACGAACCTTTAGAACCTTTACAGCCGGGACTAGAACTCCATACGAACCTTTGGAACCTTTACAGCCGGGACTAGAACCTCCATACGAACCTTTAGAACCTTTACAGCCGGGACTAGAACCTCCATACGAACCTTTGGAACCTTTACAGCCGGGACTAGAACCTCCGTAAGAACCTTTGGAACCTTTACAGCCGGGACTAGAACCTCCGTAAGAACCTTTGGAACCTTTACAGCCGGGACTAGAACCTCCGTATGAACCTTTAGAACCTTTACAGCCGGGACTAGAACCTCCGTATGAACCTTTAGAACCTTTACAGCCGGGACTAGGTCCTCCGTAAGAACTGTTTAGAACCTTTACAGTTGGAACTAGAAGCTTTGTATGAACCTTTTGGACCAGAACTCCCTCAGGACCAGATCCAGACCTTAGACTCAGCTTGAGGACCAGATCCAGACCTTAGACTCAGCTTGATGACCAGATCCAGACCTTAGACTCATCTTGAGGACCAGATCCAGACCTTAGACTCGGCTTGAGGACCAGATCCAGACCTTAGACTCGGCTCGAGGACCAGATCCAGACCTTAGACTCGGCTCGAGGACCAGATCCAGACCTTAGACTCGGCTCGAGGACCAGATCCAGACCTTAGACTCGGCTCGAGGACCAGATCCAGACCTTAGACTCAGCTTGAGGACCAGATCCAGACCTTAGACTCGGCTCGAGGACCAGATCCAGACCTTAGACTCGGCTCGAGGACCAGATCCAGACCTTAGACTCGGCTCGAGGACCAGATCCAGACCTAAGACTTCGGCTCGAGGACCAGATCCAGACCTTAGACTTCGGCTTGAGGACCAGATCCAGACCTTAGACTCGGCTTGAGGACCAGATCCAGACCTTAGACTCGGCTCGAGGACCAGATCCAGACCTTAGACTCGGCTCGAGGACCAGATCCAGACCTTAGACTCGGCTTGAGGACCAGATCCAGACCTTAGACTCGGCTTGAGGACCAGATCCAGACCTTAGACTCGGCTTGAGGACCAGATCCAGACCTTAGACTCGGCTCGAGGACCAGATCCAGACCTTAGACTCAGCTCGAGGACCAGATCCAGACCT
This sequence comes from Rhinogobius similis, assembly GCA_019453435.1. Taxonomy (NCBI): domain Eukaryota; kingdom Metazoa; phylum Chordata; class Actinopteri; order Gobiiformes; family Gobiidae; genus Rhinogobius; species Rhinogobius similis. The sequence goes on along the minus strand of CM033639.1, from coordinate 31,459,206 downwards.
TAGACTCAGCTTGATGACCAGATCCAGACCTTAGACTCATCTTGAGGACCAGATCCAGACCTTAGACTCGGCTTGAGGACCAGATCCAGACCTTAGACTCGGCTTGAGGACCAGATCCAGACCTTAGACTCGGCTTGAGGACCAGATCCAGACCTTAGACTCGGCTTGAGGACCAGATCCAGACCTTAGACTCGGCTCGAGGACCAGATCCAGACCTTAGACTCGGCTCGAGGACCAGATCCAGACCTTTGACTCGGCTCGAGGACCAGATCCAGACCTTAGACTCGGCTTGAGGACCGGATCCAGACCTTAGACTCGGCTTGAGGACCGGATCCAGACCTTAGACTCAGCTTGAGGACCGGATCCAGACCTTAGACTCAGCTTGAGGACCAGATCCAGACCTTAGACTCGGCTCGAGGACCAGATCCAGACCTTTGACTCGGCTTGAGGACCAGATCCAGACCTTAGACTCGGCTCGAGGACCAGATCCAGACCTTAGACTCGGCTTGAGGACCAGATCCAGACCTTAGACTCGGCTCGAGGACCAGATCCAGACCTTAGACTCAGCTTGAGGACCAGATCCAGACCTTAGACTCAGCTTGATGACCAGATCCAGACCTTAGACTCATCTTGAGGACCAGATCCAGACCTTAGACTCGGCTTGAGGACCAGATCCAGACCTTAGACTCGGCTTGAGGACCAGATCCAGACCTTAGACTCGGCTTGAGGATCAGATCCAGACCTTAGACTCGGCTCGAGGACCAGATCCAGACCTTAGACTCGGCTCGAGGACCAGATCCAGACCTTTGACTCGGCTTGAGGACCAGATCCAGACCTTAGACTCGGCTTGAGGACCGGATCCAGACCTTAGACTCAGCTTGAGGACCAGATCCAGACCTTAGACTCGGCTTGAGGACCGGATCCAGACCTTAGACTCGGCTTGAGGACCGGATCCAGACCTTAGACTCAGCTTGAGGACCGGATCCAGACCTTAGACTCAGCTTGAGGACCAGATCCAGACCTTAGACTCAGCTTGAGGACCGGATCCAGACCTTAGACTCAGCTTGAGAACCAGATCCAGACCTTAGACTCAGCTTGAGGACCGGATCCAGACCTTAGACTCAGCTTGAGAACCAGATCCAGACCTTAGACTCAGCTTGAGGACTAGTGTCACGGGATTGAAGGGTTCTTCATAATAAAATCAAACATAAGAGGAAACGAGGCGATCAGACTCTAATCCAAACTGAAACTCGAGTTGTTCTTATAAAGAGGACCAAATGTACCTTGAGCTGAAGGACACTGAAGCCTTTGTCTGTTTCATGCTCCACAAACGACACGTAAAGAGCCTTTGTCTGTTTCTTTGCTCCACAAACGACACGTAAAGAGCCTTTGTCTGTTTCTTTGCTCCACAAACGACACGTAAAGAGCCTTTGTCTGTTTCTTTTTTCCACGAACGACACGTAAAGAGCCTTTGTCTGTTTCATGCTCCACAAACGACGTAAAGAGCCTTTGTCTGTTTCTTTTTTCCACGAACGACACGTAAAGAGCCTTTGTCTGTTTCTTTTTTCCACGAACGACACGTAAAGAGCCTTTGTCTGTTTCTTTGCTCCACAAACGACACGTAAAGAGCCTTTGTCTGTTTCTTTTTTCCACAAACGACACGTAAAGAGCCTTTGTCTGTTTCTTTGCTCCACGAACGACACGTAAAGAGCCTTTGTCTGTTTCTTTGCTCCACGAACGACACGCGTAAAGAGCCTTTGTCTGTTTCTTTTTTCCACCAACTACACGTAATGAGCCTTTGTCTGTTTCTTTGCTCCACGAACGACACGTAAAGAGCCTTTGTCTGTTTCATGCTCCACGAACGACACGTAAAGAGCCTTTGTCTGTTTCTTTGCTCCACAAACGACACGTAAAGAGCCTTTGTCTGTTTCTTTTTTCCACGAACGACACGTAAAGAGCCTTTGTCTGTTTCTTTGCTCCACGAACGACACGTAAAGAGCCTTTGTCTGTTTCTTTGCTCCACGAACGACACGTAAAGAGCCTTTGTCTGTTTCTTTGCTCCACGAACGACACGTAAAGAGCCTTTGTCTGTTTCTTTGCTCCACAAACGACACGTAAAGAGCCTTTGTCTGTTTCTTTGCTCCACGAACGACACGTAAAGAGCCTTTGTCTGTTTCTTTGCTCCACAAACGACACGTAAAGAGCCTTTGTCTGTTTCTTTGCTCCACAAACGACACGTAAAGAGCCTTTGTCTGTTTCTTTGCTCCACCTAACGACACGTGAAAGAGCCTTTGTCTGTTTCTTTGCTCCACGAACGACACGTAAAGAGCCTTTGTCTGTTTCTTTGATCCACAAACGACACGTAAAGAGCCTTTGTCTGTTTCTTTGCTCCACTAACGACACGTAAGAGCCTTTGTCTGTTTCTTTGCTCCACCTAACGACATGCAAAGAGCCTTTGTCTGTTTCTTTGCTCCACTAACGACACGTAAAGAGCCTTTGTCTGTTTCTTTGCTCCACGAACGACACGTAAAGAGCCTTTGTCTGTTTCTTTGCTCCACGAACGACACGTAAAGAGCCTTTGTCTGTTTCTTTGCTCCACAAACGACACGTAAAGAGCCTTTGTCTGTTTCTTTGCTCCACGAACGACACGTAAAGAGCCTTTGTCTGTTTCTTTGCTCCACGAACGACACGTAAAGAGCCTTTGTCTGTTTCTTTGCTCCACGAACGACACGTAAAGAGCCTTTGTCTGTTTCTTTGCTCCACAAACGACACGTAAAGAGCCTTTGTCTGTTTCTTTTTTCCACAAACGACACGTAAAGAGCCTTTGTCTGTTTCTTTTTTCCACGAACGACACGTAAAGAGCCTTTGTCTGTTTCATGCTCCACGAACGACACGTAAAGAGCCTTTGTCTGTTTCATGCTCCACAAACGACACGTAAAGAGCCTTTGTCTGTTTCTTTGCTCCACTAACCCACACGCAAAGAGCCTTTGTCTGTTTCTTTTTTCCACAAACGACACGTAAAGAGCCTTTGTCTGTTTCTTTTTTTCCAATTTAACGACACGTAAAGAGCCTTTGTCTGTTTCATGCTCCACAAACGACGTAAAGAGCCTTTGTCTGTTTCATGCTCCACGAACGACACGTAAAGAGCCTTTGTCTGTTTCATGCTCCACTAACGACACGTCAAGAGCCTTTGTCTGTTTCTTTTTTCCACGAACGACACGTAAAGAGCCTTTGTCTGTTTCATGCTCCACGAACGACACGTAAAGAGCCTTTGTCTGTTTCATGCTCCACGAACGACACGTAAAGAGCCTTTGTCTGTTTCATGCTCCACGAACGACACGTAAAGAGCCTTTGTCTGTTTCTTTTTTCCACAAACGACACGTAAAGAGCCTTTGTCTGTTTCTTTTTTCCACTAACGACACGTAAAGAGCCTTTGTCTGTTTCATGCTCCACGAACGACACGTAAAGAGCCTTTGTCTGTTTCATGCTCCACAAACGACACGTAAAGAGCCTTTGTCTGTTTCATGCTCCACAAACGACACGTAAAGAGCCTTTGTCTGTTTCTTTTTTCCACGAACGACACGTAAAGAGCCTTTGTCTGTTTCTTTTTTCCACGAACGACACGTAAAGAGCCTTTGTCTGTTTCATGCTCCACGAACGACACGTAAAGAGCCTTTGTCTGTTTCTTTTTTCCACGAACGACACGTAAAGAGCCTTTGTCTGTTTCATGCTCCACAAACGACGTAAAGAGCCTTTGTCTGTTTTTATGCTCCACTAACGACACGTAAAGAGCCTTTGTTCTGTTTCTTTTTGCTCCATTTAACGACACGTGAAAGAGCCTTTGTCTGTTTCTTTTTCCACGAACGACACGTAAAGAGCCTTTGTCTGTTTCATGCTCCACTAACGACATTAATGAAGAGCCTTTGTCTGTTTCATGCTCCACGAACGACACGTAAAGAGCCTTTGTCTGTTTAATTTTTCCACGAACGACACGTAAAGAGCCTTTGTCTGTTTCATGCTCCACGAACGACACGTAAAGAGCCTTTGTCTGTTTCATGCTCCACGAACGACACGTAAAGAGCCTTTGTCTGTTTCATGCTCCACGAACGACACGTAAAGAGCCTTTGTCTGTTTCTTTTTTCCACGAACGACACGTAAAGAGCCTTTGTCTGTTTCATGCTCCACAAGCGACGACGTAAAGAGCCTTTGTCTGTTTCTTGCTCCACGAGCGACACGTAAAGAGCCTTTGTCTGTTTCTTTTTCCACGAACCATTAATGTAAAGAGCCTTTGTCTGTTTCTTTTTTTCCCACGAACGACACGTAAAGAGCCTTTGTCTGTTTCTTTTTCCACTAACGACACGTAAAGAGCCTTTGTCTGTTTCATGCTCCACGAACGACACGTAAAGAGCCTTTGTCTGTTTCATGCTCCACAAACGACACGTAAAGAGCCTTTGTCTGTTTCTTTTTTCCACGAACGACACGTAAAGAGCCTTTGTCTGTTTCATGCCCACTAACGACACGTAAAGAGCCTTTGTCTGTTTCATGCTCCACGAAAAAGAGCCTTTGTCTGTTTCATGCTCCACAAACGACGTAAAGAGCCTTTGTCTGTTTCTTTTATCCACAAACGACACGTAAAGAGCCTTTGTCTGTTTCTTTTTTCCACGAACGACACGTAAAGAGCCTTTGTCTGTTTCATGCTCCACGAACGACACGTAAAGAGCCTTTGTCTGTTTCTTTTTTCCACGAACGACACGTAAAGAGCCTTTGTCTGTTTCTTTTTTCCACGAACGACACGTAAAGAGCCTTTGTCTGTTTCTTGATACACCAACGACACGTAAAGTGCCTTTGTCTGTTTCTTTGCTCCACACGACACGTAAAGAGCCTTTGTCTGTTTCTTTGCTCCACAAACGACACGTAAAGAGCCTTTGTCTGTTTCTTTGCTCCACTAACGACACGTAAAGAGCCTTTGTCTGTTTCTTTGCTCCACTAACGACACGTAAAGAGCCTTTGTCTGTTTCTTTGCTCCACAAACGACACGTAAAGAGCCTTTGTCTGTTTCTTTGCTCCACAAACGACACGTAAAGAGCCTTTGTCTGTTTCTTTGCTCCACAAACGACACGTAAAGAGCCTTTGTCTGTTTCTTTGCTCCACGAACGACACGTAAAGAGCCTTTGTCTGTTTCTTTGCTCCACGAACGACACGTAAAGAGCCTTTGTCTGTTTCTTTGCTCCACGAACGACAAGTAAAGAGCCTTTGTCTGTTTCTTTGCTCCACAAACGACACGTAAAGAGCCTTTGTCTGTTTCTTTGCTCCACAAACGACACGTAAAGAGCCTTTGTCTGTTTCTTTGCTCCACAAACGACACGTAAAGAGCCTTTGTCTGTTTCTTTGCTCCACAAACGACACGTAAAGAGCCTTTGTCTGTTTCTTTTTTCCACGAACGACACGTAAAGAGCCTTTGTCTGTTTCTTTGCTCCACAGAGAGAAGGGCGACACCTTCTACTGCGTGTTGTTCAACGACGAGGTGCACACCTACGAACAGGTCATCTACACGCTCCAGAAGGCCGTGACCTGCAGCCAGAAGGAGGCCGTGAGCTTCGCCACCACCGTCGACCGCGAGGTGAGTCACAGCCGCCAAACAAGAAGAAGAAACGAATAATGAAACACAAACACCGTCGATGCTTTTGAGTTTGAAAAGCTTGAGTTGTGTTTCAGGGCCGGACTTCGGTGCGTTTTGGAGATTTCCAGTCGTGTGAACAAGCCAAGTCTGTCATCGTGGTGAGCGTTAAAGTCTCCTCCTCTCTGTTTCACTGTTAAACTGTCAATTCTCTGGTGGTTTACTTCTAGTTTCTCTGGTGGTTTCTTCTAGTTTCTCTGGTGGTTTCTTCTTGTTCTCTGGTGGTTTCTTCTAGTTTCTCTGGTGGTTTCTTCTTGTTCTCTGGTGGTTTACTTCTAGTTTCTCTGGTGGTTTCTTCTAGTTTCTCTGGTGGTTTCTTCTTGTTCTCTGGTGGTTTACTTCTAGTTTCTCTGGTGGTTTCTTCTAGTTTCTCTGGTGGTTTCTTCTTGTTCTCTGGTGGTTTCTTCTAGTTTCTCTGGTGGTTTCTTCTAGTTTATCTGGTGGTTTCTTCTAGTTTCTCTGGTGGTTTCTTCTCGTTTCTCTGGTGGTTTCTTCTCGTTCTCTGGTGGTTTTCTTCTAGTTTCTCTGGTGGTTTCTTCTCGTTCTCTGGTGGTTTCTTCTAGTTTCTCTGGTGGTTTCTTCTGCCTCTGGTGGTTTACTCTAGTTTCTCTGGTGGTTTCTTCTGCTTTCTCTGGTGGTTTCTTCTGCTTCTCTGGTGGTTTACTTCTAGTTTCTCTGGTGGTTTTCTTCTAGTTCTCTGGTGGTTTACTTCTAGTTTCTCTGGTGGTTTCTTCTCGTTTCTCTGGTGGTTTCTTCTAGTTCTCTGGTGGTTTACTTCTAGTTTCTCTGGTGGTTTCTTCTAGTTTCTCTGGTGGTTTCTACCTGCTCTCTGGTGGTTTACTTCTAGTTCTCTCTGGTGGTTTTCTTCTAGTTTCTCTGGTGGTTTCTTCTAGTTCTCTCTGGTGGTTTTCTTCTAGTTTCTCTGGTGGTTTCTTTTTGTTATCTGGTGGTTTACTTCTAGTTTCTCTGGTGGTTTCTTCTAGTTTCTCTGGTGGTTTCTTCTAGTTTCTCTGGTGGTTTCTTCTAGTTTCTCTGGTGGTTTCTTCTAGTTTCTCTGGTGGTTTCTTCTAGTTTCTCTGGTGGTTTTTTCTAGTTTCTCTGGTGGTTTACTTCTAGTTTCTCTGGTGGTTTCTTCTAGTTTCTCTGGTGGTTTACTTCTCGCCTCTGGTGGTTTACTTCTCGTTCTCTGGTGGTTTACTTCTCGTTCTCTGGTGGTTTACTTCTCGTTCTCTGGTGGTTTACTTCTAGTTTCTCTGGTGGTTTCTTCTAGTTTCTCTGGTGGTTTACTTCTCGTTCTCTGGTGGTTTACTTCTCGTTCTCTGGTGGTTTACTTCTAGTTTCTCTGGTGGTTTACTTCTCGTTCTCTGGTGGTTTCTTCTAGTTTCTCTGGTGGTTTCTTCTAGTTTCTCTGGTGTGTTCTCTGGTGGTTTACTTCTAGTTTCTCTGGTGGTTTCTTCTAGTTTCTCTGGTGGTTTCTTCTAGTTTCTCTGGTGGTTTCTTCTAGTTTCTCTGGTGGTTTCTTCTAGTTTCTCTGGTGGTTTACTTCTCGTTCTCTGGTGGTTTACTCTGCTCTCTGGTGGTTTACTGCCTCTGGTGGTTTACTCTGCCTCTGGTGGTTTACTTCTGCCTCTGGTGGTTTACTTCTCGTTCTCTGGTGGTTTACTTCTCGTTCTCTGGTGGTTTACTTCTCGTTCTCTGGTGGTTTACTTCTAGTTTCTCTGGTGGTTTCTTCTAGTTTCTCTGGTGGTTTCTTCTTGTTCTCTGGTGGTTTCTTCTTGTTCTCTGGTGGTTTCTTCTAGTTTCTCTGGTGGTTTCTTCTTGTTCTCTGGTGGTTTCTTCTAGTTTCTCTGGTGGTTTCTTCTTGTTCTCTGGTGGTTTATTCTAATTTCTCTGGTGGTTTTTTGTTGTTTCTCTGGTGGTTTCTTCTTGTTTCTCGGGTGGTTTACTTCTAGTTTCTCTGGTGGTTTCTTCTAGTTTCCCTGGTGGTTTCTTCTTGTTCTCTGGTGGTTTCTTCTAGTTCTCTGGTGGTTTCTTCTTGTTCTCTGGTGGTTTCTTCTAGTTTCTCTGGTGGTTTCTTCTAGTTTCTCTGGTGGTTTCTTCTTGTTCTCTGGTGGTTTCTTCTAGTTTCTCTGGTGGTTTCTTCTTGTTCTCTGGTGGTTTCTTCTAGTTTCTCTGGTGGTTTCTTCTTGTTCTCTGGTGGTTTACTTCTAGTTTCTCTGGTGGTTTCTTCTAGTTTCTCTGGTGGTTTCTTCTAGTTTCTCTGGTGGTTTCTTCTTGTTCTCTGGTGGTTTACTTCTAGTTTCTCTGGTGGTTTCTTCTAGTTTCTCTGGTGGTTTACTTCTAGTTTCTCTGGTGGTTTACTTCTAGTTTCTCTGGTGGTTTACTTCTAGTTTCTCTGGTGGTTTCTTCTAGTTTCTCTGGTGGTTTCTTCTAGTTTCTCTGGTGGTTTCTTCTTGTTCTCTGGTGGTTTACTTCTAGTTTCTCTGGTGGTTTCTTCTAGTTTCTCTGGTGGTTTCTTCTTGTTCTCTGGTGGTTTACTTCTAGTTTCTCTGGTGGTTTCTTCTAGTTTCTCTGGTGGTTTCTTCTTGTTCTCTGGTGGTTTACTTCTAGTTTCTCTGGTGGTTTCTTCTAGTTTCTCTGGTGGTTTCTTCTTGTTCTCTGGTGGTTTACTTCTAGTTTCTCTGGTGGTTTCTTCTAGTTTCTCTGGTGGTTTCTTCTTGTTCTCTGGTGGTTTACTTCTAGTTTCTCTGGTGGTTTCTTCTTGTTCTCTGGTGGTTTACTTCTAGTTTCTCTGGTGGTTTACTTCTAGTTCTCTGGTGGTTTACTTCTAGTTTCTCTGGTGGTTTACTTCTAGTTTCTCTGATGGTTTCTTCTAGTTTCTCTGGTGGTTTCTTCTAGTTTCTCTGGTGGTTTACTTCTAGTTTCTCTGGTGGTTTCTTCTAGTTTCTCTGGTGGTTTCTTCTAGTTTCTCTGGTGGTTTACTTCTAGTTTCTCTGGTGGTTTCTTCTAGTTTCTCTGGTGGTTTACTTCTAGTTTCTCTGGTGGTTTACTTCTAGTTTCTCTGGTGGTTTACTTCTAGTTTCTCTGGTGGTTTACTTCTAGTTCTCTGGTGGTTTACTTCTAGTTTCTCTGGTGGTTTACTTCTAGTTTCTCTGGTGGTTTACTTCTAGTTTCTCTGGTGGTTTCTTCTAGTTTCTCTGGTGGTTTACTTCTAGTTTCTCTGGTGGTTTACTTCTAGTTTCTCTGGTGGTTTCTTCTAGTTTCTCTGGTGGTTTACTTCTAGTTTCTCTGGTGGTTTACTTCTAGTTTCTCTGGTGGTTTCTTCTAGTTCTCTGGTGGTTTACTTCTAGTTTCTCTGGTGGTTTCTTCTCGTTTCTCTGGTGGTTTCTTCTAGTTTCTCTGGTGGTTTACTTCTAGTTTCTCTGGTGGTTTACTTCTAGTTTCTCTGGTGGTTTACTTCTCGTTCTCTGGTGGTTTACTTCTAGTTTCTCTGGTGGTTTCTTCTAGTTTCTCTGGTGGTTTACTTCTAGTTTCTCTGGTGGTTTACTTCTAGTTTCTCTGGTGGTTTCTTCTAGTTTCTCTGGTGGTTTCTTCTAGTTCTCTGGTGGTTTACTTCTAGTTTCTCTGGTGGTTTACTTCTAGTTTCTCTGGTGGTTTACTTCTAGTTTCTCTGGTGGTTTACTTCTAGTTTCTCTGGTGGTTTCTTCTAGTTTCTCTGGTGGTTTACTTCTAGTTCTCTGGTGGTTTCTTCTAGTTTCTCTGGTGGTTTACTTCTAGTTTCTCTGGTGGTTTCTTCTAGTTTCTCTGGTGGTTTACTTCTAGTTTCTCTGGTGGTTTCTTCTAGTTTCTCTGGTGGTTTACTTCTCGTTTCTCTGGTGGTTTACTTCTAGTTTCTCTGGTGGTTTCTTCTAGTTTCTCTGGTGGTTTCTTCTAGTTTCTCTGGTGGTTTACTTCTAGTTTCTCTGGTGGTTTCTTCTAGTTTCTCTGGTGGTTTACTTCTAGTTTCTCTGGTGGTTTCTTCTAGTTTCTCTGGTGGTTTCTTCTAGTTTCTCTGGTGGTTTCTTCTCGTTCTCTGGTGGTTTCTTCTCGTTCTCTGGTGGTTTACTTCTAGTTTCTCTGGTGGTTTACTTCTAGTTCTCTGGTGGTTTACTTCTAGTTTCTCTGGTGGTTTCTTCTAGTTTCTCTGGTGGTTTCTTCTAGTTTCTCTGGTGGTTTACTTCTAGTTTCTCTGGTGGTTTCTTCTAGTTTCTCTGGTGGTTTCTTCTAGTTTCTCTGGTGGTTTACTTCTAGTTTCTCTGGTGGTTTCTTCTAGTTTCTCTGGTGGTTTCTTCTTGTTCTCTGGTGGTTTACTTCTAGTTTCTCTGGTGGTTTCTTCTAGTTTCTCTGGTGGTTTACTTCTAGTTTCTCTGGTGGTTTCTTCTAGTTTCTCTGGTGGTTTCTTCTAGTTTCTCTGGTGGTTTACTTCTAGTTTCTCTGGTGGTTTACTTCTAGTTTCTCTGGTGGTTTCTTCTAGTTCTCTGGTGGTTTACTTCTAGTTTCTCTGGTGGTTTCTTCTAGTTTCTCTGGTGGTTTCTTCTAGTTTCTCTGGTGGTTTCTTCTAGTTTCTCTGGTGGTTTCTTCTAGTTTCACCTGGTGGTTTCTTCTCGTTCTCTGGTGGTTTACTTCTAGTTTCTCTGGTGGTTTACTTCTAGTTTTTCCTCTGGTGGTTTGCTTCCTTGTTCTCTCTCTCTGGTGGTTCTTCCTAGTTTGGTGGTTTTGGCTCTGGTGGTTTCTTCTTGTTCTCTGGTTGGTTTCTTCCTAGTTCTCTGGTGGTTTCTTCTATGTTTTCTGGTGGTTTCTTCTAGTTTCTCTGGTGGTTTCTTCTAGTTTCTCTGGTGGTTTCTTCTAGTTTCTCTGGTGGTTTACTTCTAGTTTCTCTGGTGGTTTCTTCTAGTTTCTCTGGTGGTTTACTTCTAGTTCTCTGGTGGTTTACTTCTAGTTTCTCTGGTGGTTTCTTCTAGTTTCTCTGGTGGTTTCTTCTAGTTTCTCTGGTGGTTTACTTCTAGTTTCTCTGGTGGTTTCTTCTAGTTTCTCTGGTGGTTTCTTCTAGTTTCTCTGGTGGTTTCTTCTAGTTTCTCTGGTGGTTTCTTCTAGTTTCTCTGGTGGTTTACTTCTAGTTTCTCTGGTGGTTTCTTCTCTCTGGTGGTTTCTTCTCTCTGGTGGTTTCTTCTAGTTTCTCTGGTGGTTTATTATAGTTATATGGGTGGTTTCTTCTAGTTTCTCTGGTGGTTTCTTCTAGTTTCTCTGGTGGTTTCTTCTAGTTTCTCTGGTGGTTTACTTCTAGTTTCTCTGGTGGTTTACTTCTAGTTTCTCTGGTGGTTTCTTCTAGTTTCTCTGGTGGTTTCTTCTTGTTCTCTGGTGGTTTCTTCTAGTTTCTCTGGTGGTTTCTTCTAGTTTCTCTGGTGGTTTCTTCTAGTTTCTCTGGTGGTTTCTTCTAGTTTCTCTGGTGGTTTCTTCTAGTTTCTCTGGTGGTTTACTTCTAGTTCTCTGGTGGTTTACTTCTAGTTTCTCTGGTGGTTTACTTCTAGTTTCTCTGGTGGTTTACTTCTAGTTCTCTGGTGGTTTACTTCTAGTTTCTCTGGTGGTTTACTTCTAGTTTCTCTGGTGGTTTACTTCTAGTTTCTCTGGTGGTTTCTTCTAGTTTCTCTGGTGGTTTCTTCTTGTTCTCTGGTGGTTTACTTCTAGTTTCTCTGGTGGTTTACTTCTAGTTTCTCTGGTGGTTTACTTCTAGTTCTCTGGTGGTTTCTTCTCGTTCTCTGGTGGTTTACTTCTCGTTTCTGTTTCAGAGAAACACAGGTCGTCAGTCGAAGCCTCTGAAGGTGCAGGTCATGCACTCCTCTGTCGTGGCTCATCAGGTTTTCGCGCTCAAGACTCTGGGCTGGTTCTCCCAGATCATCTCCTGCTCAGGTCAGTCGGGTCGTCCCCCTTCTGTCCCAGAGCGCCCCCTTCTGTCCCAGAGCGCCCCCTTCTGTCCCAGAGCGCCCCCTGTGTGTCCCAGAGCGCCCCCTGTGTGTCCCAGAGCGCCCCCTTCTGTCCCAGAGCGCCCCCTGTGTGTCCCAGAGCGCCCCCTTCTGTCCCAGAGCGCCCCCTTCTGTCCCAGAGCCCCCTTCTGTCCCAGAGCGCCCCTGTGTGTCCCAGAGCGCCCCCTTCTGTCCCAGAGCGCCCCTGTGTGTCCCAGAGCCCCTTCTGTCCCAGAGCCCCTTCTGTCCCAGAGCGCCCCTTCTGTCCCAGAGCCCCTGTGTGTCCCAGAGCCCCTGTGTGTCCCAGGCGCCCCCTGTGTGTCCCAGAGCGCCCCTTCTGTCCCAGAGCCCCCTGTGTGTCCCAGAGCCCCCTGTGTGTCCCAGAGCGCCCCCTTCTGTCCCAGAGCGCCCCCTCTGTCCCAGGCGCCCCTTCTGTCCCAGGCGCCCCCTGTGTGTCCCAGAGCGCCCCTTCTGTCCCAGAGCCTCCTTCTGTCCCAGAGCGCCCCCTGTGTGTCCCAGAGCGCCTCCTTCTGTCCCAGAGCGTCCTTCTGTCCCAGAGCGCCCCCTTCTGTCCCAGAGCGCCCCCTTCTGTCCCAGAGCGCCCCCTTCTGTCCCAGAGCGCCCCCTGTGTGTCCCAGAGCGCCCCCTGTGTGTCCCAGAGCGCCCCCTGTGTGTCCCAGAGCGCCCCCTTCTGTCCCAGAGCGCCCCCTTCTGTCCCAGAGCGCCCCCTTCTGTCCCAGAGCGCCCCCTTCTGTCCCAGAGCGCCCCCTGTGGGAAAAAGTGTGAACCTGGAGGAGAACCACATGAAGGAGAGCTCCTCCTCCCACAGGACAGTTCATCTGGTGTAGAGAGAGGTCCTCCAGGCACATGAGGACATCCTGGTCACAGATCAGGGGGAGGAGGGGGCAGTGTCCTCGAGGGAAGTGGAGAAAGAGAAAAAACATGTGAACAGCAATGACTTCAGATGAACTAAAATCTTAAATGATGAAAGTAGAAGAACCAGAGGCCAGTGTCAGCTCCAGACTGGTCCTTCAGGCTCCTGGTCCTGATGTGGTTCTTCAGGCTCCTGGTCCTGATGTGGTTCTTCAGGCTCCTGGTCCTGATGTGGTTCTTCAGGCTCCTGGTCCTGATGTGGTTCTTCAGGCTCCTGGTCCTGTTGTAGTCCTTCAGGCTCCTGGTCCTGATGTGGTTCTTCAGGCTCCTGGTCCTGTTGTAGTCCTTCAGGCTCCTGGTCCTGATGTGGTTCTTCAGGCTCCTGGTCCTGATGTGGTTCTTCAGGCTCCTGGTCCTGATGTGGTTCTTCAGGCTCCTGGTCCTGATGGGATTCTTCAGGCTCCTGGTCCTGATGTGGTTCTTCAGGCTCCTGGTCCTGATGTGGTTCTTCAGGCTCCTGGTCTTGATGTGGTTCTTCAGGCTCCTGGTCCTGATGTGGTTCTTCAGGCTCCTGGTCCTGATGGGATTCTTCAGGCTCCTGGTCCTGATGTGGTTCTTCAGGCTCCTGGTCCTGATGTGGTTCTTCAGGCTCCTGGTCTGATGTGGTCCTTCAGGCTCCTGGTCCTGATGTGGTTCTTCAGGCTCCTGGTCCTGATGTGGTTCTGGTCCTTCAGGCTCCTGGTCCTGATGTGGTTCTGGTTCTTCAGGCTCCTGGTCCTGTTGTAGTCCTTCAGGCTCCTGGTCCTGTTGTAGTCCTTCAGGCTCCTGGTCCTGATGTGGTTCTTCAGGCTCCTGGTCCTGTTGTAGTCCTTCAGGCTCCTGGTCCTGATGTGGTTCTTCAGGCTCCTGGTCCTGATGTGGTTCTTCAGGCTCCTGGTCCTGATGTGGTTCTTCAGGCTCCTGGTCCTGATGTGGTTCTGGTTCTTCAGGCTCCTGGTCCTGATGTGGTTCTTCAGGCTCCTGGTCCTGATGTGGTTCTTCAGGCTCCTGGTCCTGATGTGGTTCTTCAGGCTCCTGGTCCTGATGTGGTTCTTCAGGCTCCTGGTCCTGATGTGGTTCTTCAGGCTCCTGGTCCTGATGTGGTTCTGGTTCTTCAGGCTCCTGGTCCTGATGTGGTTATTCAGGCTCCTGGTCCTGATGTGGTTCTTCAGGCTCCTGGTCCTGTTGTAGTCCTTCAGGCTCCTGGTCCTGATGTGGTTCTTCAGGCTCCTGGTCCTGTTGTAGTCCTTCAGGCTCCTGGTCCTGATGTGGTTCTTCAGGCTCCTGGTCCTGATGTGGTTCTTCAGGCTCCTGGTCCTGATGTGGTTCTTCAGGCTCCTGGTCCTGATGTGGTTCTTCAGGCTCCTGGTCCTGATGTGGTTCTTCAGGCTCCTGGTCCTGATGTGGTTCTGGTCCTTCAGGCTCCTGGTCCTGATGTGGTTCTTCAGGCTCCTGGTCCTGATGTGGTTCTTCAGGCTCCTGGTCCTGTTGTAGTCCTTCAGGCTCCTGGTCCTGTTGTAGTCCTTCAGGCTCCTGGTCCTGATGTGGTTCTTCAGGCTCCTGGTCCTGATGTGGTTCTGGTTCTTCAGGCTCCTGGTCCTGTTGTAGTCCTTCAGGCTCCTGGTCCTGATGTGGTTCTTCAGGCTCCTGGTCCTGATGTGGTTCTTCAGGCTCCTGGTCCTGATGTGGTTCTTCAGGCTCCTGGTCCTGATGTGGTTCTGGTTCTTCAGGCTCCTGGTCCTGTTGTAGTCCTTCAGGCTCCTGGTCCTGTTGTAGTCCTTCAGGCTCCTGGTCCTGTTGTAGTCCTTCAGGCTCCTGGTCCTGATGTGGTTCTTCAGGCTCCTGGTCCTGATGTGGTTCTTCAGGCTCCTGGTCCTGATGTGGTTCTCCTGGTCCTGATGGTCCTCATGTGGTTCTGGTTCTGTTGCAGATGGGCTCAGGAGGGTTCTGTGCACTGTGGCGCTGGAGTCTGGTTCTGATGGCACGTTGGTGGATCGACTGATGCTCAACGACTCAAAGATGTGGAAAGGTCAGGCCCAGAACGTCTCACACAAACACATCAGGTTTTAATCTGTCCTTTCAGTGTCTTCAGTGAATTAGTCCAACAAACAAAGATTTGAATGAACGACGGTAGAAAAGGCCGTTCAAACTTGGTTAAAACTATTAAAATGAGCAGAAAAAGGTAGAATCACAACTGTATTCTCATAAGTGCAAGGATCAGGACTAAATGTGAGTGTTCTGAACAGTTTGAGACGATCTTTTGTCTGAAACCCTTGCACTTTTAGTTTTATACTTTATTATAACAATATTCAGACAATATAATAATAATAATCTGTTCAAACATGTCTTTAAATGTAATATTCAGCTTTAATTTGTGTGTGTCCTCCAGGGGCGCTGTAGTACTGTATATACTTGTACTGTAGTACTGTGTGTGTCCTGTAGGGGCGCTGTAGTACTGTATATACTGTAGTACCGTGTGTGTCCTCCAGGGGCGCTGTAGTACTGTATATACTTGTACTGTAGTACTGTGTGTGTCCTGCAGGGGCGCTGTAGTACTGTATATACTTGTGCTGTAGTACCGTGTGTGTCCTGTAGGGGCGCTGTAGTACTGTATATACTTGTACTGTAGTACTGTGTGTGTCCTGTAGGGGCGCTGTAGTACTGTATATACTGTAGTACCGTGTGTGTCCTCCAGGGGCGCTGTAGTACTGTATATACTTGTACTGTAGTACCGTGTGTGTCCTGCAGGGGCGCTGTAGTACTGTATATACTGTAGTACCGTGTGTGTCCTGCAGGGGCGCTGTAGTACTGTATATACTGTAGTACCGTGTGTGTCCTGCAGGGGCGCTGTAGTACTGTATATACTGTAGTACCGTGTGTGTCCTGCAGGGGCGCTGTAGTACTGTATATACTTGTACTGTAGTACCGTGTGTGTCCTGCAGGGGCGCTGTAGTACTGTATATACTGTATATACTGTAGTACCGTGTCTGTCCTGTAGAGCGCTGTAGTACTGCATATACTGTAGTACCGTGTGTGTCCTGTAGGGGCGCTGTAGTACTGCATATACTGTAGTACCGTGTGTGTCCTGTAGGGGCGCTGTAGTACTGCATATACTGTAGTACCGTGTGCGTCCTCCAGGGGCGCTGTAGTACTGTATATATTTGTACTGTAGTACAGTGTGTGTCCTGCAGGGGCGCTGTAGTACTGTATATACTGTAGTACCGTGTGTGTCCTGCAGGGGCGCTGTAGTACTGTATATACTGTAGTGCAGTGTGTGTGTGTCCTCCAGGGCGCTGTAGTACTGTATATACTGTAGTACCGTGTGTGTCCTCCAGGGGCGCTGTAGTACTGTATATACTGTAGTACCATGTGTGTCCTCCAGGGGCGCTGTAGTACTGTATATACTGTAGTACCGTGTGTGTCCTGCAGGGGCGCTGTAGTACTGTATATACTGTAGTACCGTTTGTGACCTGAAGAGGCGCTGTAGTACTGTATATACTGTAGTACCGTGTGTGTCCTCCAGGGGCGCTGTAGTACTGCATATACTGTAGTACAGTGTGTGTGTGTCCTGCAGAGGCTGTAGTACTGTATATACTTGTACTGTAGTACAGTGTGTGTCCTGCAGGGCTGTAGTACTGTATATACTGTAGTACAGTGTGTGTGTCCTGCAGGGGCGCTGTAGTACTGTATATACTGTAGTACAGTGTGTGTCCTGCAGGGGCGCTGTAGTACTGTATATACTGTAGTACCATGTGTGTCCTCCAGGGGCGCTGTAGTACTGTATATACTGTAGTACCGTGTGTGTGTCCTGCAGGGCGCTGTAGTACTGTATATACTGTAGTACCGTGTGTGTGTCCTGTAGAGCTGTAGTACTGTATATATTTGTACTGTAGTACAGTGTGTGTCCTGCAGGGGCGCTGTAGTACTGTATATACTTGTACTGTAGTACCGTGTGTGTCCTGCAGGGGCGCTGTAGTACTGTATATACTTGTACTGTAGTACCGTGTGTGTCCTGCAGGGGCGCTGTAGTACTGTATATACTTGTACTGTAGTACCGTGTGTGTCCTCCAGGGGCGCTGTAGTACTGTATATACTGTATATACTGTAGTACCGTGTGTGTCCTGCAGGGGCGCTGTAGTACTGTATATACTGTATATACTGTAGTACCGTGTGTGTCCTCAGAGCGCTGTAGTACTGTATATGCTTGTACTGTAGTACCGTGTGTGTCCTCCAGGGGCGCTGTAGTACTGTATATACTTGTACTGTAGTACCGTGTGTGTCCTCCAGGGGCGCTGTAGTACTGTATATACTGTAGTACCGTGTGTGTCCTCCAGGGGCGCTGTAGTACTGTATATACTTGTACTGTAGTACCGTGTGTGTCCTCCAGGGGCGCTGTAGTACTGTATATACTGTAGTACCGTGTGTGTCCTCCAGGGGCGCTGTAGTACTGTATATACTGTATATACTGTAGTACCGTGTGTGTCCTGCAGGGGCGCTGTAGTACTGTATATACTGTATATACTGTAGTACCGTGTGTGTCCTCCAGGGGCGCTGTAGTACTGTATATACTGTATATACTGTAGTACCGTGTGTGTCCTGCAGGGGCGCTGTAGTACTGTATATACTGTAGTACCGTGTGTGTCCTGCAGGGGCGCTGTAGTACTGTATATACTGTAGTACCGTGTGTGTCCTCCAGGGGCGCTGTAGTACTGTATATACTTGTACTGTAGTACCGTGTGTGTCCTGCAGGGGCGCTGTAGTACTGTATATACTTGTACTGTAGTACCGTGTGTGTCCTCCAGGGGCGCTGTAGTACTGTATATACTTGTACTGTAGTACCGTGTGTGTCCTGCAGGGGCCCGTAGTGTGTACCACCAGCTCCTGATGAACAGTTTGCTCATGGACCCTCAGTACAAGAAAGTCTTTGCTCTTCACTTTGCTCAGGTACGAACTCTACTGCAAATACTTCAAATACTTTTACTGCAGATACTTCAACTACAGATACTTCTACTGCAAATACTTCAAATACTTTTACTGCAGATACTTCTACTACAGATACTTCTACTGCAGATACTTGTACTTCATGTACTTGTACTTCATGTACTTGTACTTCATGTATTTGTACTTCATGTACTTGTACTTCATGTACTTCATGTACTTGTACTTCATGTATTTGTACTTCATGTATTTGTACTTCATGTACTTGTACTTCATGTACTTGTACTTCATGTACTTCATGTACTTGTACTTCATGTACTTCATGTACTTGTACTTCATGTACTTGTACTTCATGTACTTCATGTACTTGTACTTCATGTACTTGTACTTCATGTACTTCATGTACTTGTACTTCATGTACTTGTACTTCATGTATTTGTGTTTTTCTTCAGAATTACGAGCGTCTTCAGAGTGACTTCGTGAAGGACGATCACGACAGAGAGTTCTCCATCACTGACCTGTCGGTCCAGATCTTCACTGTGCCCTCCCTGGTGGGTCTCCCTCTCCCCAGACGCCTCCTCTGACACCTCCGCTCCCCAGACGCTTCCTTTGACGTCTTGTCCCGGTCTAATCCCGGTTTTGTCCCGGTCTAATCCCAGTCTAATCCCGGTTTTGTCTCTGTCTAATCCCAGTTTTGTCCCTGTCTAATCCCGGTTTTGTCCCGGTCTAATCCCGGTTTTGTCTCTGTCTAATCCCGGTTTTGTCTCGGTCTAATCCCGGTTTTGTCCTGGTTTTGTCTCGGTCTAATCCCGGTTTTGTCCCGGTCTAATCCCGGTTTTGTCTCTGTCTAATCCCGGTTTGGTCCCGGTCTAATCCCGGTTTTGTCTCTGTCTAATCCCGGTTTGGTCCCGGTCTAATCCCGGTCTAGTACCAGTCTAATCCCGGTTTTGTCCCGGTCTAATCCCGGTTTTGTCTCTGTCTAATCCCGGTTTTGTCTCAGTCTAATCCCGGTCTAGTCCCAGTCTTGTCCCAGTCTAATCCCGGTCTTGTCCCGGTCTAATCCCGGTCTTGTCTCTGTCTAATCCCGGTTTTGTCTCAGTCTAATCCTGGTCTAATCCCGGTTTTGTCTCTGTCTAATCCCGGTTTTGTCTCTGTCTAATCCCGGTTTTGTCTCAGTCTAATCCTGGTCTAATCCCGGTTTTGTCTCTGTCTAATCCCGGTTTTGTCTCAGTCTAATCCTGGTCTAATCCCGGTTTTGTCTCGCTCTAATCCCAGTCTTGTCCCAGTCTAATCCCAGTCTAGTCCCGGTCTAATCCCAGTCTTGTCCCAGTCTAATCCCAGTATTGTCCCGGTCTAATCCCGGTCTAGTCCCGGTCTAATCTTGTCCTGTTCCAGGCCCGGATGCTGATGGTGGAGCAGAACCTGATGACGGTGATAATCCGGACGTTCCTGGACCACCTACGACATCGTGACCTTCAGGGCCGGTTCCAGTTCGACCGATACACGGCGCAGCAGGCCTTCAAGTTCGGCCGAGTCCAGAGCCTCATCGGGGACTTGAAGTACGGACCAGATTACGGCGTCCAGGCTCAGATTAACACTGTTTTTATAATAAAGTAGTCACAGAGATTCAAATCCATTACACACTGGATTATTCTCATTTATTATATATTCTCTCTTCTTATATAAAACAGTTATATTCTATATTTTCAAATGTTCTTGTGGCAAAACTCAAATATTTTGTGTTTACTAAATATTGCTTTTAAAGGAGATTATCACAGATTATATTATATATTTTTTATGGTGATCGCAGTCTTTTCATTTGATCCAATAATCCAAAGCAAAGGCTGCAACGTTTTTCAAGAACAAAATGGAAATGACGTTTGTCTTTTTTCTCACTTTCCAAGTCTGGAAAAAGGGCAAATACTGGTCCAGGGTTTCCAGGACTGTGGGAAACCTGGACCAGGACTAAACTGATCTGGTCTGGGTCTAGTTCAGATCTGATCCAGATCAGGCCCTGGTCTCTTACTGGTCTGGTTCAGGTCTCACAGGTCCTGGCCCTGCTCCTGGTCTGGTCCTGATCCTGGTCTAACCCTGATCCTAATCCTGGCCTAACCCTGGTCCTGATCTGGTCTTTAGTCCTGGTCTGGTCCTGGTCTGGTCTTTAGTCCTGATCCTGGTCTGGTCCTGGTCCTGGTCTGGTCCTGGTCCTGGTCTGGTCCTGGTCCTGGTCTAACCCTGGTCCTGGTCTGGTCCTGGTCCTGGTCTAACCCTGGTCCTGGTCTGGTCCTGGTCTGGTCCTGATCCTGGTCTAACCTTGATCCTGGTCTGGTCCTGGTCTAACCTTGATCCTGATCTGGTCCTGATCCTGGTCTTTAGTCCTGGTCTGGTCCTGATCCTGGTCTAACCCTGGTCCTGGTCTGGTCCTGGTCCTGGTCTGGTCCTGATCCTGGTCCTGGTCTGGTCCTGATCCTGGTCTGGTCCTGATCCTGGTCTGGTCCTGATCTGGTCTTTAGTCCTGATCCTGGTCTTTAGTCCTGATCCTGGTCTTTAGTCCTGGTCCTGGTCTGGTCTTTAGTCCTGATCTGGTCCTGGGCTGGTCTTTAGTCCTGGTCTGGTCCTGGGCTGGGCTTTAGTCCTGGTCTGGTTCTGGTCCTGGTCTGGTCCTGGTCTGGTCCTGGTCTGGTCCTGGTCTGGTCTTTAGTCCTGGTCCTGGTCTGGTCTTTAGTCCTGGTCCTGGTCCTGGTCTAACCCTGGTCCTGGTCTGGTCTTTAGTCCTGGTCCTGGTCCTGGTCTGGTCCTGGTCCTGGTCTAACCCTGGTCCTGGTCTGGTCTTTAGTCCTGGTCCTGGTCCTGGTCTAACCCTGGTCCTGGTCTGGTCTTTAGTCCTGGTCCTGGTCCTGGTCTAACCCTGGTCTGGTCTTTAGTCCTGGTCCTGGTCTGGTCTTTAGTCCTGGTCCTGGTCCTGGTCTAACCCTGGTCCTGGTCTGGTCTTTAGTCCTGGTCCTGGTCCTGGTCTAACCCTGGTCCTGGTCTGGTCTTTAGTCCTGGTCCTGGTCCTGGTCTGGTCCTGGTCCTGGTCTAACCCTGGTCCTGGTCCTGGTCTGGTCCTGGTCCTGGTCTAACCCTGGTCCTGGGCTGGTCTTTAGTCCTGGTCTGGTCCTGGTCTGGTCCTGGTCCTGGTCTGGTCCTGGTCTGGTCCTGGTCTGGTCCTGGTCTGGTCCTGGTCTGGTCTTTAGTCCTGGTCCTGGTCCTGGTCTAACCCTGGTCCTGGTCTGGTCTTTAGTCCTGGTCCTGGTCTGGTTCTGGTCCTGGTCTGGTCCTGGTCTGGTCCTGGTCTGGTCCTGGTCTGGTCTTTAGTCCTGGTCCTGGTCTGGTCTTTAGTCCTGGTCCTGGTCTGGTCTTTAGTCCTGGTCCTGGTCCTGGTCTAACCCTGGTCCTGGTCTGGTCTTTAGTCCTGGTCCTGGTCCTGGTCTGGTCCTGGTCTGGTCCTGGTCTAACCCTGGTCCTGGTCTGGTCTTTAGTCCTGGTCCTGGTCTGGTTCTGGTCCTGGTCTGGTCCTGGTCTGGTCCTGGTCTGGTCCTGGTCTGGTCTTTAGTCCTGGTCCTGGTCTGGTCTTTAGTCCTGGTCCTGGTCTGGTCTTTAGTCCTGGTCCTGGTCCTGGTCTAACCCTGGTCCTGGTCTGGTCTTTAGTCCTGGTCCTGGTCCTGGTCTGGTCCTGGTCTGGTCCTGGTCTAACCCTGGTCCTGGTCTGGTCTTTAGTCCTGGTCCTGGTCTGGTTCTGGTCCTGGTCTGGTCCTGGTCTGGTCCTGGTCTGGTCCTGGTCTGGTCTTTAGTCCTGGTCCTGGTCCTGGTCTAACCCTGGCTCTGTTCTCTCAGGTATGTTCTGATCAGTCGTACGTCTGACTGGAGCGATGAGCTGCGTCTGAAGTTTCTGGACGGATTTGAGGCTTTTCTGGAGCTTCTGCGCTGTATGCAGGTAACTACACCTCCCCTAGGGCATGGACGCGGTGGTGCAGGTGTTTAACAGTGTGTGTCGCCCCCTAGGGCATGTACGAGGTGGTGTTTAACAGTGTGTGTCGCCCCCTAGGGCATGGACGCGGTGGTGCAGGTGTTTAACAGTGTGTGTCGCCCCCTAGGGCATGGACACGGTGGTGCAAGTGTTTAACAGTGTGTGTCGCCCCCTAGGGCATGTACGAGGTGGTGTTTAACAGTGTGTGTCGCCCCCTAGGGCATGGACGCGGTGGTGCAAGTGTTTAACAGCGTGTGTCGCCCCCTAGGGCATGTACGCGGTGGTGCAGGTGTTTAACAGTGTGTGTCGCCCCCTAGGGCATGTACGAGGTGGTGTTTAACAGTGTGTGTCGCCCCCTAGGGCATGGACGCGGTGGTGCAGGTGTTTAACAGTGTGTGTCGCCCCCTAGGGCATGTACGCGGTAATGCAGGTGTTTAACAGTGTGTGTCGCCCCCTAGGGCATGGACGCGGTGGTGCAGGTGTTTAACAGTGTGTGTCGCCCCCTAGGGCATGGACGCGGTGGTGTTTAACAGTGTGTGTCGCCCCCTAGGGCATGGACGAGGTGGTGTTTAACAGTGTGTGTCGCCCCCTAGGGCATGGACGCGGTGGTGCAGGTGTTTAACAGTGTGTGTCGCCCCCTAGGGCATGTGCCTTGATAATGCAGGTGTTTAACAGTGTGTGTCGCCCCCTAGGGCATGTACGCGGTGGTGCAGGTGTTTAACAGTGTGTGTCGCCCCCTAGGGCATGGACGCGGTGGTGTTTAACAGTGTGTGTCGCCCCCTAGGGCATGGACGCGGTAATGCAGGTGTTTAACAGTGTGTGTCGCCCCCTAGGGCATGGACGCGGTGGTGCAGGTGTTTAACAGTGTGTGTCGCCCCCTAGGGCATGTACGCGGTGGTGCAGGTGTTTAACAGTGTGTGTCGCCCCTAGGAGGGCATGTCTGCAGGTGGTGTTTAACAGTGTGTGTCGCCCCCTAGGGCATGGACGCGGTGGTGTTTAACAGTGTGTGTCGCCACCTAGGGCATGGACGCGGTGGTGTTTAACAGTGTGTGTCGCCCCCTAGGGCATGGACGCGGTGGTGTTTAACAGTGTGTGTCGCCCCCTAGGGCATGGACGCGGTGGTGTTTAACAGTGTGTGTCGCCCCCTAGGGCATGGACGCGGTGGTGTTTAACAGTGTGTGTCGCCCCCTAGGGCATGGACGCGGTGGTGTTTAACAGTGTGTGTCGCCCCCTAGGGCATGGACGCGGTGGTGTTTAACTGTGTGTGTCGCCCCCTAGGGCATGGACGCGGTGGTGTTTAACTGTGTGTGTCGCCCCCTAGGGCATGGTGTTTAACAGTGTGTGTCGCCCCCTAGGGCATGGACGCGGTGGTGTTTAACTGTGTGTGTCGCCCCCTAGGGCATGGTGTTTAACAGTGTGTGTCGCCCCCTAGGGCATGGACGCGGTGGTGTTTAACAGTGTGTGTCGCCCTAGGGCATGGGCAGGTGGTGTTTAACAGTGTGTGTCGCCCCCTAGGGCATGGACGCGGTGGTGTTTAACAGTGTGTGTCGCCCCCTAGGGCATGGACGCGGTGGTGTTTAACTGTGTGTGTCGCCCCCTAGGGCATGGACGCGGTGGTACGGCAGGTCGGGCAGCACATTGAGATGGAGCCGGAGTGGGAGGCGGCCTTCACTCTGCAGATGAAGCTCACGCCCATCACCACCATGATCCAGGACTGGACCAGGACCGATGTAAGTCTGGACCAGGACTAGACCAGGACTGGACCAGGACCGATGTAAGTCTGGACCAGGACTGAACCAGGACTGAACCAGGACTGAACCAGGACTGAACCAGGACTAAACCAGGACTAAACCAGGACTAAACCAGGTCTAAACCAGGACTAAACCAGGACTAAACCAGGACTAAACCAGGACTAAACCAGGACTAAACCAGGACTGAACCAGGACTAAACCAGGACTAAACCAGGACTAAACCAGGACTGAACCAGGACTAAACCAGGACTAAACCAGGACTAAACCAGGACTAAACCAGGACTAAACCAGGACTGAACCAGGACTAAACCAGGACTAAACCAGGACTAAACCAGGACTGAACCAGGACTAAACCAGGACTAAACCAGGACTAAACCAGGACTGAACCCGGACTAAACCAGGACTAAACCAGGACTAAACCAGGACTAAACCAGGACTAAACCAGGACTAAACCAGGACTACACCAGGACTAAACCAGGACTACACCAGGACTAAACCAGGACTACACCAGGACTAAACCAGGACTACACCAGGACTAAACCAGGACTACACCAGGACTAAACCAGGACTAAACCAGGACTAAACCAGGACTGAACCGGACTGAACCGGACTAAACCAGGACTAAACCAGGACTAAACCAGGACTAAACCAGGACTAAACCAGGACTACACCAGGACTAAACCAGGACTACACCAGGACTAAACCAGGACTACACCAGGACTAAACCAGGACTACACCAGGACTAAACCAGGACTACACCAGGACTAAACCAGGACTAAACCAGGACTAAACCAGGACTGAACCCGGACTAAACCAGGACTAAACCAGGACTAAACCAGGACTAAACCAGGACTAAACCAGGACTAAACCAGGACTGAACCAGGACTAAACCAGGACTAAACCAGGACTACACCAGGACTACACCAGGACTAAACCAGGACTAAACCAGGACTAAACCAGGACTAAACCAGGACTAAACCAGGACTAAACCAGGACTACACCAGGACTAAACCAGGACTACACCAGGACTAAACCAGGACTACACCAGGACTACACCAGGACTAAACCAGGACTAAACCAGGACTGAACCAGGACTAAACCAGGACTAAACCAGGACTAAACCAGGACTGAACCGATCTAAACCAGGACTAAACCAGGACTAAACCAGGACTAAACCAGGACTAAACCAGGACTAAACCAGGACTACACCAGGACTAAACCAGGACTACACCAGGACTAAACCAGGACTAAACCAGGACTAAACCAGGACTACACCAGGACTAAACCAGGACTACACCAGGACTAAACCAGGACTAAACCAGGACTAAACCAGGACTGAACCCGGACTGAACCGGACTAAACCAGGACTAAACCAGGACTAAACCAGGACTAAACCAGGACTAAACCAGGACTAAACCAGGACTACACCAGGACTAAACCAGGACTACACCAGGACTAAACCAGGACTACACCAGGACTAAACCAGGACTACACCAGGACTAAACCAGGACTACACCAGGACTAAACCAGGACTAAACCAGGACTGAACCAGGACTGAACCCGGACTAAACCAGGACTAAACCAGGACTAAACCAGGACTAAACCAGGACTAAACCAGGACTAAACCAGGACTGAACCAGGACTAAACCAGGACTAAACCAGGACTAAACCAGGACTACACCAGGACTAAACCAGGACTAAACCAGGACTAAACCAGGACTAAACCAGGACTGAACCGGTACTAAACCAGGACTACACCAGGACTAAACCAGGACTACACCAGGACTAAACCAGGACTACACCAGGACTACACCAGGACTAAACCAGGACTACACCAGGACTAAACCAGGACTAAACCAGGACTAAACCAGGACTAAACCAGGACTAAACCAGGACTACACCAGGACTAAACCAGGACTAAACCAGGACTAAACCAGGACTAAACCAGGACTAAACCAGGACTAAACCAGGACTGAACCCGGACTAAACCAGGACTACACCAGGACTAAACCAGGACTACACCAGGACTAAACCAGGACTACACCAGGACTACACCAGGACTAAACCAGGACTACACCAGGACTAAACCAGGACTAAACCAGGACTAAACCAGGACTAAACCAGGACTACACCAGGACTAAACCAGGACTAAACCAGGACTAAACCAGGACTAAGGTGAGCTTTAACTTGGACTAAACCAGGACTAAAAGCTAAAATGTGGCCAAACGTGACTAAAACGTGACAAGAAGCAACTCAAAGCCATAAAAGCTGGACTAATCGTGAGGAGATATGCCTGTATATCCTGTTTAAAAAGAAAAACCTAAAGACCCGTTGGGACCTCCCTCCAGACGTGGAAGGACACTCAGGACGGGGCGGTATCAGAGAAGCTTCGGGATCAGACGGGAACAGGATTGAAAAGCCAGTCACGTGCAGGTCTTTAAACCAAACCCTCAAAAAAACAAAAAAACAAAAATGAACTCATAACGAGCAGCTCCTGTTTGTGGATCATAAACTGGTCGTGGAGCTTGATGCAGGTGTTTCAGGAGCTGAACATTTGTCCAAGTGATGAAGACGTCCTCCTGAAGGACATCTACGTCTGACCGTGTCCTCCTGAAGGACATCTACGTCTGACCGTGTCCTCCTGAAGGACATCTACGTCTGACCGTGTCCTCCTGAAGGACATCTACGTCTGACCGTGTCCTCCTGAAGGACATCTACGTCTGACTGTGTCCTCCTGAAGGACATCTACGTCTGACCGTGTCCTCCTGAGGGACATCTACGTCTGACCGTGTCCTCCTGAAGGACATCTACGTCTGACTGTGTCCTCCTGAGGGACATCTACGTCTGACTGTGTCCTCCTGAAGGACATCTCGTCCTGACCCGTGTCCTCCTGAAGGACATCTACGTCTGACTGTGTCCTCCTGAGGACATCACGTCTGACTGTGTCCTCCTGAAGGACATCGTCTGACCGTGTCCTCCTGAAGGACATCTACGTCTGACCGTGTCCTCCTGAAGGACATCTACGTCTGACTGTGTCCTCCTGAAGGACATCTACGTCTGACTGTGTCCTCCTGATGGACATCTACGTCTGACTGTGTCCTCCTGAGGGACATCTACGTCTGACTGTGTCCTCCTGAGGTACATCTACGTCTGACTGTGTCCTCTGAAGGACATCTATGTCTGACCGTGTCCTCCTGAAGGACATCTACGTCTGACCGTGTCCTCTGAAGGACATCTACGTCTGACCGTGTCCTCCTGAAGGACATCTACGTCTGACTGTGTCCTCCTGAAGGACATCTACGTCTGACTGTGTCCTCTGAAGGACATCTACGTCTGACTGTGTCCTCCTGAAGGACATCTACGTCTGACCGTGTCCTCTGAAGGACATCTACGTCTGACCGTGTCCTCCTGAAGGACATCTACGTCTGACCGTGTCCTCTGAAGGACATCTATGTCTGTCTGTGTCCTCCTGAAGGACATCGTCTGACCGTGTCCTCCTGAAGGACATCTCGTCTGACTGTGTCCTCTGAAGGACATCTACGTCTGACTGTGTCCTCCTGAAGGACATCTACGTCTGACCGTGTCCTCTGAAGGACATCTACGTCTGACCGTGTCCTCCTGAAGGACATCTACGTCTGACCGTGTCCTCTGAAGGACATCTACGTCTGACTGTGTCCTCCTGAAGGACATCTACGTCTGACTGTGTCCTCTGAAGGACATCTACGTCTGACTGTGTCCTCTGAAGGACATCTATGTCTGACCGTGTCCTCCTGAAGGACATCTACGTCTGACCGTGTCCTCCTGAAGGACATCTACGTCTGACCGTGTCCTCCTGAAGGACATCTACGTCTGACCGTGTCCTCCTGAAGGACATCTATGTCTGGACTGTGTCCTCTGAAGGACATCTACGTCTGACTGTGTCCTCCTGAAGGACATCTACGTCTGGACTGTGTCCTCCTGAAGGACATCTACGTCTGACCGTGTCCTCCTGAAGGACATCTATGTCTGGACTGTGTCCTCTGAAGGACATCTACGTCTGACTGTGTCCTCCTGAAGGACATCTATGTCTGGACTGTGTCCTCTGAAGGACATCTACGTCTGACTGTGTCCTCCTGAAGGACATCTACGTCTGACCGTGTCCTCTGAAGGACATCTATGTCTGTCTGTGTCCTCCTGAGGGACATCTATGTCTGGACTGTGTCCATCTGTGTGAACTTCACCCCCAAAGGTTCTCAGGTGGATTCAGAGGAACATCAGACGATCCAAAGAGTCATGTTCTTCTCCTCATGTCCTTTGTCCTGGGGCTTTGAGCTGTAGGTCGTCCTGTTGAAGAACCCAGTGGTTCCAAAGACGAGGCCCTCAGTCATGATGCTCTCTGCAACATCTGCACAGAGCCAGGGGCCTGTGCACCACCTGGAGATCCAAATTGTCAGAGCCAATCAGATCCTCCGCTCAGAGCTGGTCTTTGGGTTGTCCACTTGACTTTTTTGTTCATGACCCCCAGGATCTTTAATAAATCCAAATGTCTGACGTGTCCCTCAGCGATGGACAGAGGTTCTGCTCAGAACAACAGCACCTTCACAAAGAGAAGGTCAGGACAGGTGCACACCTGACACATTTGGTCTTTTGAGCCTGTGGTCCTAAACTGTAGATCAGCTGCAGAACAGACGGTTTGACTCTAACTGTTGTCTTCAGTCAGATGTTTCAGATGTTCTTGTCGTTGAAGGTGAACCCTGTTGGACTCAAAGGCTGATCAGGGCTGTGTTTGATGTTTGTTTCAGGAGCGCGTCCTGATGGAGTCGTACCGGCGCTGTCTGAGCGCGCTCAGTCAGTGTCTGAGTGGATTGGCCGACGGAGAACAGCCAATCAGCTTAAGCCTGGCGGGTCACATGGTTGAGACCTTCAGGTACCAAGTGTCTCAGGACAAAGTGTCAATCCACCTGCCGCTGTGCCGCATGCTCGCAGGTAAACAAACAAACATGTAAACAAACAAACAAACAGGTAAACAAACAAACAAACAGGTAAACAAACAAACAAACAGGTAAACAAACAGGTAAACAAACAAACAGACAGGTAAACAAACAAACAAACAAAGAGGTAAACAAACAAACAGACAGGTAAACAAACAAACAGGTAAACAAACAAACATGTAAACAAACAAACAAACAGGTAATCAAACAAACAGACAGGTAAACAAACAGGTAAACAAACAAACAGACAGGTAAACAAACAAACAAACAAAGAGGTAAACAAACAGGTAAACAAACAAACAAACAGGTAAACAAACAGACAGGTAAACAAACAAACAGACAGGTAAACAAACAAACAAAGAGGTAAACAAACAAACAGACAGGTAAACAAACAAACAAAGAGGTAAACAAACAGACAGGTAAACAAACAAACAAACAGGTAAACAAACAGACAGGTAAACAAACAAACAAACAAACATGTAAACAAACAAACAAACAGGTAAACAAACAAACAGACAGGTAAACAAACAAACAGACAGGTAAACAAACAAACAGGTAAACAAACAAACAGACAGGTAAACAAACAAAGAGGTAAACAAACAAACAGGTAAACAAACAAACAAACAGGTAAACAAACAAACAGGTAAACAAACAGACAGGTAAACAAACAAACAGACAGGTAAACAAACAAACAAACAAACAGGTAAACAAACAGACAGGTAAACAAACAAACAAACAAAGAGGTAAACAAACTGGTAAACAAACAAACAGAGGTAAACAAACAAACAGGTAAACAAACAAACAGGTAAACAAACAAACAGGTAAACAAACAGACAAACACAAACAAACAGGTAAACAAACAGACAAACACAAACAAACAGGTAAACAAACAAACATGTAAACAAACAAAGAGGTAAACAAACAAACAAATAATAAACAGGTAAACAAACAAACAGGTAAACAAACAAACAAACATGTAAACAAACAAACAGAGGTAAACAAACAAACACACAAACAAACAGAGAAGTAAACAAACAGACAAACAAACAGACAGACAGACAGGTAAACAAACAAACAAACAAAGAGGTAAACAAACAAACAAACAAAGAGGTAAACAAACAGACAAACAAAGAGGTAAACAAACAGACAAACAGGTAAACAAACAAACAAAGAGGTAAACAAACAGACAGGTAAACAAACAAACAAACAGACAAAGAGGTAAACAAACAGACAGGTAAACAAACAAACAAACAAACAAAGAGGTAAACAAACAGACAGGTAAACAAACAAACAGACAAACAAAGAGGTAAACAAACAAACAGACAAAGAGGTAAACAAACAAAGAGGCAAACAAACAAACAGACAAACAGACAGGTAAACAAACAGACAAACAAAGACAAAGAGGAAAACAGACAAACAAACAAAGAGGTAAACAAACAAAGAGGTAAACAAACAAAGAGGTAAACAAACACAAACAGACAGGTAA
This sequence comes from Rhinogobius similis, assembly GCA_019453435.1. NCBI lineage: Eukaryota > Metazoa > Chordata > Actinopteri > Gobiiformes > Gobiidae > Rhinogobius > Rhinogobius similis. Next base: position 31,429,464 of record CM033639.1, on the reverse strand, counting down.
ACAAACAAACAAACAAACAGGTAAACAATAGCACAAGCACAAAGTATAATAATGTCACAAACAAACTCTCATTTCCAAAATGAGCCTCATTTGGCTCCAGACAAACAGTGGCCTCACCATTGAGTCTTTAAAGGAGAGTCACAAGGGTCACTCCTGGGGCCTCTGTTGTTCATGATAAATGTGTAATAACATGACACCAGAGGCCACAAGGGTCAGTCCTGGGGCCTCTGTTGTTCATGATAAATGTGTAATAACATGACACCAGAGGCCACAAGGGTCACTCCTGGGGCCTCTGTTGTTCATGATAAATGTGTAATAACATGACACCAGAGGCCACAAGGGTCACTCCTGGGGCCTCTGTTGTTCATGATAAATGTGTAATAACATGACACCAGAGGCCACAAGGGTCAGTCCTGGGGCCTCTGTTGTTCATGATAAATGTGTAATAACATGACACCAGAGGCCACAAGGGTCACTCCTGGGGCCTCTGTTGTTCATGATAAATGTGTAATAACATGACACCAGAGGCCACAAGGGTCAGTCCTGGGGCCTCTGTTGTTCATGATAAATGTGTAATAACATGACACCAGACCCACAGTGTCTCAGGCGGTTCATATTTAGACAAACGTGTGACTGTCTGATGTGTTTGTGTCAGGGCTGCACGTCCTCCTGAGCCGCACTGAAGTCGCTGCACGTTTCCCGGAGCAGCTGCCGTTGGTACGAAACACTTTAGGCCCAAAGTTTGTTTAATTTGGTGTCAAATCGAAGCCTGAAGCCGCCGTGTGTTTCAGGGCGAGCTGAGTCCTCCTCTGCTGCTGGAGCTGCCTCTGCGCTGCCTCGTGCTCTGTGCACAGGTGCATGCTGGGATGTGGAGGCGCAACGGGTTCTCCCTCATCAACCAGGTACTGGACCGGACCAGGACCAGGACCAGGACCAGGACCAGGGCCAAACCAAGACTAAACTTTGTCTTTTACAGATTTATTATTACCACAACGTGAAGTGTCGAGTGGAGATGTTTGACAAAGACCTCATCATGCTCCAGGTGAGTCCAGGTTTAGACCAGGCTGGGACCAGGGTGGGACCAGGTTCAGACCAGGTTCAGACCAGGTTCAGACCAGGTTCGGACCAGGTTCGGGCCAGGTTGGGACCAGGTTCAGACCAGACTGGGACCAGGTTCAGACCAGGTTGGGGCCAGGTTCAGACCAGGTTGGGACCAGGTTCAGACCAGTTTGGGACCAGACTCAGACCAGGTTCAGACCAGGTTCAGACCAGGTTCAGACCAGGTTCAGACCAGGTCCAGACCAGGTTCAGACCAGGTTCAGACCAGGTTGGGACCAGACTCAGACCAGGTTCAGACCAGGTTCAGACCAGGTTCAGACCAGGTTGGGACCAGGTTGGGACCAGACTCAGACCAGGTTGGGACCAGACTCAGACCAGGTTGGGACCAGACTCAGACCAGGTTGGGGCCAGGTTCAGACCAGGTTCAGACCAGGTTGGGACCAGGTTCAGACCAGGTTGGGACCAGGTTCAGACCAGGTTGGGACCAGGTTCAGACCAGGTTCAGACCAGGTTGGGACCAGGTTCAGACCAGGTTCAGACCAGGTTCAGACCAGGTTGGGACCAGGTTCAGACCAGGTTGGGACCAGACTCAGACCAGGTTCAGACCAGACTCAGACCAGGTTCAGACCAGGTCCGGACCAGGTCCAGACCAGGTTGGGACCAGGTTCAAACCAGGTTGGGACCAGGTTCAGACCAGGTCCAGACCAGGTTCTGACCCGTCTTGTTCTTTCAGGTGGGAGCGTCGATGATGGATCCAAACCACTTCCTGATGATCGTTCTGAGTCGGTTTGAACTGTTCCACATCTTCAGCTCCAGCGACTCACGCAAGAGACTCAGAGAGAGCAACAAGGTCCTGGACCAGACTCAGACCCAGACCAGGACTGGACTGGGACCAGGACTCAGACTCAAAGAGAGCAACAAGGTCCTGGACCGGACTTAGACCCAGACCAGGACTGGACTGGGACCAGGACTCAGACTCAGAGAGAGCAACAAGGTCCTGGACCAGACTCAGACCCAGACCAGGACTGGACTGGGACCAGGACTCAGACTCAGAGAGAGCAACAAGGTCCTGGACCAGACTCAGACCCAGACCAGGACTGGACTGGGACCAGGACTCAGACTCAAAGAGAGCAACAAGGTCCTGGACCGGACTTAGACCCAGACCAGGACTGGACTGGGACCAGGACTCAGACTCAGAGAGAGCAACAAGGTCCTGAACCAGACCCAGACCAGGACTGGACTGGGACCAGGACTCAGACTCAGAGAGAGCAACAAGGTCCTGAACCAGACTCAGACCCAGACCAGGACTGGACTAGGACCAGGACTCAGACTCAAAGAGAGCAACAAGGTCCTGGACCGGACTTAGACCGGACTCAGACCAGGACTCAGACTCAGAGAGAGCAACAAGGTCCTGGACCGGACTTAGACCGGACTCAGACCAGGACTCAGACTCAGAGAGAGCAACAAGGTCCTGGACCGGACTTAGACCGGACTCAGACCAGGACTCAGACTCAGAGAGAGCAACAAGGTCCTGGACCGGACTCAGACCAGGACTGGGACCAGGACTCAGACTCAGACCGGACTCAGAGAGAGCAACAAGGTCCTGGACTGGACTCAGACCAGGACTGGGACTCAGACCAGGACTCAGACTCAGACTCAGAGAGAGCAACAAGGTCCTGGACCGGACTCAGACCAGGACTGGGACTCAGACCAGGACTCAGACTCAGACTCAGAGAGAGCAACAAGGTCCTGGACCGGACTCAGACTGGACTCAGACCGGACCGGACTCAGACCGGACTCAGACCGGACTCAGACCTAACCTCGTCCTCTGAAGAGCAGCTCAATCTGACACAAATAATGATGTTTTCCCGTCATTGATTGATTACTTTACTTTCTACTTTATTTAACAAACACAAACTCTAAATATAGCCGCAAGCGGCAATGATCGGCCCTCGCCCGCGCCACGCCGCCACCCCGCAACGCCAAAGGGGGGCGCTTACGCGCCCCAATTTCCCTCCTCATAAAATACCTGCTGCCGAATCTGTGGCGCTACCGCGCCTCCTACTGCTCATATTTCATTGAAAATGTGTAAAAATTGGTCAAAGTTTGCGGCTGCGCCGCACAAAGACTGTAATACCTGTGCTAAAATCCTGGATAACTTTAGATGGCCCACTCCTCAAGATCATTTTCACCAAATTTCAGGATGGTCGGGCTTACGCCCGAGGAGGAGTGCGTTAAAGTACAAAGTTTAATTTGAACGACTTTGAGTTTTTCCCATAGGAATAACATGGGGTTTTTCTGTCTTTTGTAAATGTTGGCAAAGTTTGCGCGCCACAAGACGGAGACCATAATACCTATCTTAATAATTTGGATAACTATTTTTCCCCCACTCCTCAGGATGATTGTCACCAAGTTTCTGATTGAACGGGCTAACGCCCGAGGACGAGTTTGTTAAACTACAAAGTGAAATTTGATAGATTTTGCGATTTTCCCATAGGAATAACATGGGGTTTTTCGGTCTTTTGTAAAATGTTTAGAAATGTGGCTTCGCCAAGACGGAGACCGTAATACCTATCCTGATAATTTGGATAACTTTTGGTGCCCCACTCCTCAGGAAGATGTCCACCAAATTTCAGGTTGGTCGGGCTTGCGCCGAGGAGGAGTTCGTTAAAATGCGTAGTAAAAAAATATGCAAATTTTGATTTTCCCATAGGAATAACATGGGATGTTTTGGTCATTGATACGGCTTTGCCGTACAAAATATGACATGGGTCTGATTGGCTTTTTTGATCGGTAGGCCAAAATGGAATTTTGTGCAAAATTTTAAAAAATTCTAAAAAACTAAATTTTTTGCTCCCCATATAAAAGTTTGCTTTAATCTGTAGGGGCGCTAACGCGCCGAATTTAATTCTTTCACCTCTAGTAGGTTTCAGGCAGGGAGTTTAACAACTGATTCAAATTTGATGCAATTCGGACTTTATATGTGCAAATGGGAGCAAAATTTAAAATTTGAAAATTTCAGGAATTCTGGCCAAATTTTGCAGAGACCGTAGTACGTAGGTTCCTGATTTGGATAACTTTTAATGCCACACTCCTCAACTTCATTTTCACCAAATTTCAGCTCGTTCGGGCAAACGCCTTGGGAGGAGTTCGTAAAAGTACGAATTTTATAAAAACTGCTGAGTCATGTTTAGCGAATTTAGATCCAATATGGCCGACAATTGGTTGGGCGGACGGCGTTGCCGTAATAATATTTTTTGCTTGTCTTGTCACTATCTACCTCTCTGCCAAATTTTATGATTCTACGATTAAAAAAAATTTGGGCTCTTTCCTATCCCGTAATGCATTTTTTGTACACTTGGGGGCGCTGACGCGCCATATTTTTGAATTTTGAAAATCGGAAATAGCCAGAATGTAGAGAGGCACGATTTTTAGAGGTGTGCAAATTTTCCTGAGACTTCGTCAATGTTCACTGGGTGAAAAATAGGGGGGTTGGTCCCGGTAAGAAGAAAGAAGAAGAAGAAGAAGAAATATAGCCGCAAGCGGCAATGATCGGCCCTCGCCCGCGCCACGCCGCCGCCCCGCAACGCCAAATTTCCCTCCTCATAAAATACCTGCTGCCGAATCCGTGGCGCTACCGCGCCTCCTACTGCTCATATTTCATTGAAAATGTGTAAAAATTGGTCAAAGTTTAGGCTGCGCCAAGACAAAGACTGTAATACTTGTGCTAAAATCCTGGATAACTTTAGATGGCCCACTCCTCAAGATCATTTTCACCAAATTTCAGGATGGTCGGGCTTACGCCCGAGGAGGAGTTTGTTAAAGTACAAAGTTTAATTTGAACGACTTTGAGTTTTTCCCATAGGAATAACATGGGGTTTTTCTGTCTTTTGTAAAATGTTGGCAAAGTTTGCGGCTTCGCCGCACGGAGACCATAATACCTATCTTAATAATTTGGATAACTTTTGGTGCCCCACTCCTCAGGATGATTGTCACCAAGTTTCTGATTGATCGGGCTTACGCCCGAGGACGAGTTCGTTAAAGTACAAAGTGAAATTTGAGAGATTTTGCGATTTTTCCCATAGGAATAACATGGGGTTTTTCGGTCTTTTGTAAAATGTTTGCAAAATGTGCGGCTTCGCTGCACGGAGACCGTAATACCTATCCTGATAATTTGGATAACTTTTGGTGCCCCACTCCTCAGGAAGATGTCCACCAAATTTCAGGTTGGTTTGGCTTGCCCGAGGAGGAGTTCCGGTTAAAATGCGTAGTAAAAAAAATATGCAAATTTCAATTTTCCCATAAGAATAACATGGGATGTTTTTGTCATTGGTACGGCTTCGCCGTACAAAATATGACATGGGTCTAATTGGCTTTTTTGATCGGTAGGCCAAAATGGAATTTTGTGCAAAATTTCAAAAAAATCTAAAAAACTAAATTTTTTGCTCCCCATATAAAAGTTTGCTTTAATCTGTAGGGGGCGCTAACGCGCGGAATTTAATTATTTCACTTCTAGTAGGTTTCAGGCAGGGAGTTTAACAACTGATTCAAATTTGATGCAATTCGGACTTTATATGTGGAAATGGGAGCAAAATTAAAAATTTTAAAATTTCAGGAATTGTGGGCAAATTTTGCGGCTTCGCCGCACAAAGACCGTAAAACGTAGGTTCCTGATTTGGATAACTTTTAATGCCACACTCCTCAACTTCATTTTGACCAAATTTCAGCTCGTTCGGGCAAACGCCCTAGGAGGAGTTCGTAAAAGTACTAAGTTTAAAAAAAACGCTGAATCAGGTTTAGCGAATTTTGATCCAATATGGCCGACAATTGGTTGGGCGGACGGCGTTGCCGTAATTATATTTTTTGCTTCTCTTGTCACTATCTACCTCTCTTCCAAATTTCATGATTCTACGATCAAATTTTTTTTGGCACTTTCCTATCCCGTAATGCATTTTTTGTACACTTGGGGGCGCTGACGCGCCATATTTTTGAATTTTGGAAATCGGAAATAGCCAGAATGTAGAGAGGCACGATTTTTAGAGGTGTGCAAATTTTCCTGACTTTTCGTCAATGTTCACTGGGTGAAAAATAGGGGGGTTGGTCCCAAGAAGAAGAAAGAAGAAAGAAGAAGAAAGAAGAATAATATTCCGATACGAAAACAATGTTTCCGCTTTTTTTTAGTTCACAAACTATACATTTTCGGAAAGCGCACGCGCTTTCCTACGTTTTGGTATGGGTCCCTGGTCACTGGGAGACACTTTCGAGATTTTTTAGTAGGCTCCGCCCACTTTCTGTTATTGGCCCTATTTACAATAGTAATGTTCCATTTTTACATTACATTGTTATATGCACGGAACGTGCATGAGTTGGGGAACGCATTACTGGGCGACTCAGCGCACACGAGCGCTTTACGTGGGGATGACGACCGCTTCGCGGCCCGTCATCCCCGCATCAAGCGCTCGTTTAAATCTTCGTGCGTCTTCTTCGCAGCAGGCTTCGCCCGTTTACAGCGATAATGTTCAATTTTCCCACTACTAATGAGTTTGGGAATGCGTTAGTGAGTGTTTGGAAGCGGGCGGCGCTTGGCTCGATTTCGGCGCACTGCGGCGCACTTTACGCAGCCGTGACGGCACTGCGAAACTAATAGGCCTCTCGCCAGCTTGTGGCGCTCGGGCCTAATAATAATTTCACGAGATAAAGAAATAGTCTCATGTGTCACTGACAGGCCTGACCTCTGCTTTAAAAACACAAACTGAAATGACTGAATCTGGATTGTTAGGCTCGTTCACACATTTATTTCATGTATTTTTCTCTTTCGATCCACGACGTCCTCCTGGTTTTCTTGATCCAAGCCACGTATCGATGCAAACGATCGATTATATCTAAACCAAGAAAAGGGTTAACACTAACACTAACCCAGGATCTTAAGCACAGACTTTAAGTAAATGTGATGTTTTGAATCGACCTTCTCCACGTAAAGAACAAAAAACATGAACATGAACTCCTCAAACCAGAACAACTAACGAGTCTAAAAGAAAAGGAAAAGCATCTGTGTTTGTTTCATCATTTGTTGATTTCATGTAATCCCCAGGTCTCCAGAATAGTTTGATTCACACAAAACACATCACTATGAATCAAAATATTGTTTTAAAGGAGCTGTGTTGAATCAAACTGAAGGTTAAGTCAAATATGGTTCTGTCTCGTCTCTGAACGCACCGTATCGTTCTAAATGTCACACTTTCTGACAGACGTTCTCTTTCCACCGATGTTTCAGGACGTGCTTCAGCAGAACAACACTCTGATCGAAGAGATGCTGCACCTCGTCATCATGATCATCGGTAAAACAGGCTTTAGAGCTCAGAGCAACGGGAGGGCATCTGTGTTAGAACGGGAGGGCATCTGTGTTAGAACGGGAGGGCGTCTGTGTTAGAACGGGAGGGCGTCTGTGTTAGAACGGGAGGGCGTCTGTGTTAGAACGGGAGGGCATCTGTGTTAGAACGGGAGGGCATCTGTGTTAGAACGGGAGGGCATCTGTGTTAGAACGGGAGGGCATCTGTTCTAGCATCTGTAGGGAGTGTGTCATCTGTTCTAACGGGAGGGCCTCTGTGTTAACGGGAGGGCATCTGTTCTAACGGGAGGGCCTCTGTGTTAACGGGAGGGCATCTGTGTTAACGGGAGGGCATCTGTGTGTCATTGTTCTAACGGGAGGGCATCTGTGTTATAACGGGAGGGCATCTGTGTTATAACGGGAGGGCATCTGTGTTAACGGGAGGGCATCTGTGTTATAACGGGAGGGCATCTGTGTTATAACGGGAGGGCATCTGTGTTAACGGGAGGGCATCTGTGTTATAACGGGAGGGCATCTGTGTTATAACGGGAGGGCATCTGTGTTAGAACGGGAGGGCATCTGTGTTAGAACGGGAGGGCATCTGTGTTAGAACGAGGGCATCTGGCATCTGTGTTAGAACGGGAGGGCATCTGTGTTAGAACGGGAGGGCATCTGTGTTAGAACGGGAGGGCATCTGTGTTAGAACGGGAGGGCATCTGTTCTAACGGGAGGGCATCTGTGTTAGAACGGGAGGGCATCTGTGTTAGAACGGGAGGGCGTCTGTGTTAGAACGGGAGGGCATCTGTGTTAGAACGGGAGGGCATCTGTGTTAGAACGGGAGGGCCTCTGTGTTAGAAACGGGAGGCATCTGTGTTAGAACGGGAGGGCATCTGTTCTAGAGCGGAGGGCGTCTGTGTTAGAACGGGAGGGCATCTGTGTTAGAACGGGAGGGCATCTGTGTTAGAACGGGAGGGCATCTGTGTTAGAACGGGAGGGCATCTGTGTGTCATTGTTCTAACGGGAGGGCCTCTGTGTGTCATTGTTCTAACGGGAGGGCCTCTGTGTGTCATTGTTCTAACGGGAGGGCATCTGTTCTAACGGGAGGGCATCTGTGTGTCATTGTTCTAACGGGGAGGGCCTCTGTGTGTCATTGTTCTAACGGGAGGGCATCTGTGTTAGAACGGGAGGGCATCTGTGTTAGAACGGGAGGGCATCTGTGTTAGAACGGGAGGGCCTCTGTGTGTCATTGTTCTAACGGGAGGGCCTCTGTGTGTCATTGTTCTAACGGGAGGGCATCTGTTCTAACGGGAGGGCATCTGTGTTATAACGGGAGGGCATCTGTGTGTCTGTTCTAACGGGAGGGCATCTGTGTTAGAACGGGAGGGCATCTGTGTTAGAACGGGAGGGCATCTGTGTTAGAACGGGAGGGCATCTGTGTGTCTGTTCTAACGGGAGGGCATCTGTGTGTCATTGTTCTAACGGGAGGGCATCTGTGTTAGAACGGGAGGGCGTCTGTTATAACGGGAGGGCCTCTGTGTGTCATTGTTCTAACGGGAGGGCATCTGTGTTAGAACGGGAGGGCGTCTGTTATAACGGGAGGGCCTCTGTGTGTCATTGTTCTAACGGGAGGGCATCTGTGCCTCAGGGGAGCGGTTCGTCCCGGGGGTGGGGCAGGTGGAGCCGCTGGACGAGGTCCGGAGGGAGATTGTTCACCAGCTCTGCATCCGACCCATGGCCCACAGCGAACTGGTCAAAGCTCTGCCCGAGAACGTGAGTGAAGCACCTCCCCCTGCACCTCCTACTGCACCACCACTCCCTGCACCACTCACTGCACCTCCCCCTGCACCTCCTACTGCACCACCACTCCCTGCACCACTCCCTGCACCACTCACTGCACCTCCCCCTGCACCACCCCCTGCACCACCACTCCCTGCACCACTCCCTGCACCACTCCCTGCACCACCCCCTGCACCTCCCCCTGCACCTCCTCCTGCACCCCCCCCTGCACCACCCCCTGCACCACCCCCTGCACCACCCCCTGCACCTCCTCCTGCACCTCCTCCTGCACCACCAGGAGGAGCTGGTGTAATTGTGATGCTTTTGTTTGTTGAATGCGACCCTTTGTTTGTTTTCAGGGAAACAAAGAGACGGGTTTGGAGCGCGTCATCGACAGTGTCGCCTCCTTCAGGTTAGTGTCGCCTCCTTCAGGTCAGTGTCGCCTCCTTCAGGTCAGTGTCGCCTCCTTCAGGTCAGTGTCGCCTCCTTCAGGTCAGTGTCGCCTCCTTCAGGTCAGTGTCGCCTCCTTCAGGTCAGTGTCGCCTCCTTCAGGTCAGTGTCGCCTCCTTCAGGTCAGTGTCGCCTCCTTCAGGTCAGTGTCGCCTCCTTCAGGTCAGTGTCGCCTCCTTCAGGTCAGTGTCGCCTCCTTCAGGTCAGTGTCGCCTCCTTCAGGTCAGTGTCGCCTCCTTCAGGTCAGTGTCGCCTCCTTCAGGTCAGTGTCGCCTCCTTCAGGTCAGTGTCGCCTCCTTCAGGTCAGTGTCGCCTCCTTCAGGTCAGTGTCGCCTCCTTCAGGTCAGTGTCGCCTCCTTCAGGTCAGTGTCGCCTCCTTCAGGTCAGTGTCGCCTCCTTCAGGTCAGTGGCCTCCTTCAGGTCAGTGTCGCCTCCTTCAGGTCAGTGTCGCCTCCTTCAGGTCAGTGTCGCCTCCTTCAGGTCAGTGTCGCCTCCTTCAGGTCAGTGTCGCCTCCTTCAGGTCAGTGTCGCCTCCTTCAGGTCAGTGTCGCCTCCTTCAGGTCAGTGTCGCCTCCTTCAGGTCAGTGTCGCCTCCTTCAGGTCAGAGTCGCCTCCTTCTGCCTCATCTTTGAGTCGGGTCTGATCTGTGTTTGTTTGTCTCAGGAAACCTGGAGTGACGGGGCGGGGCCTGTACGAGCTCAAGCCCCAGTGGAACCAACACTTTAACCTGTACTTTCACCACTACAGCCGCGCCGACCAATCAAAGGCCAGTACTTCACAGCCGACCAATCAGCTCACTTCCCTTTGTGATTCAGTGTCAGTCGCCTCAGAGTCAGACGCAACTTCACAGAGACGACTCTGACGTGGTCCTGGTTCTGACCCAGTTCTGACCTGAGTTAGTCCTGGTTCTGACCCGGTTCTGACCTGAGTTAGTCCTGGTTCTGACCCGGTTCTGACCTGAGTTAGTCCTGGTTCTGACCCGGTTCTGACCTGAGTTAGTCCTGGTTCTGACCCGGTTCTGACCTGAGTTAGTACTGGTTCTGACCTGGTTCTGACCTGAGTTAGTCCTGGTTCTGACCCAGTTCTGACCTGAGTTAGTCCTGGTTCTGACCCGGTTCTGACCTGAGTTAGTCCTGGTTCTGACCTGGCTCTGACCTGGTTCTGACCTGAGTTAGTCCTGGTTCTGACCTGGTTCTGACCTGGGTTAGTCCTGGTTCTGACCCGGTTCTGACCCGGTTCTGACCTGGTTCTCTTCTGTTTCAGGCAGAGGAGGCTCAGAGGAAGGCTCGTTCTCAGCCTGTGTCTGCGTCTGGTTCCAGTCCTGGTCCTGGTTCTGGTCCCAGTCCTGGTTCTGGTCCCGGTCCTGGTTCTGGTCCTGGTCCTGAGGCGGCCCTGGTTCCTCCGGTTCCTCCCCCGTTCTGTCCTCTGTTTGCCAGTCTGGTGAACGTTCTTCAGTGTGACGTTCTGCTGAGTCTGGAGACCACAGTCCTGCAGTGGGCGTCAGAGCCCGGGTCTGTGGGGTTCACCGAGAGTATGCTCCAGAGGGTGAGTACTACGAGTACTACTACTGCGAGTACTACTACTACGAGTACTACTGAAGTACTACTGAGAGTATGCTCCAGAGGGTGAGTACTACGAGTACTACTACTGCGAGTACTACTACTACGAGTACTACTGAAGTACTACTGAGAGTATGCTCCAGAGGGTGAGTACTACGAGTACTACTACTGCGAGTACTACTACTACGAGTACTACTGAAGTACTACTGAGAGTATGCTCCAGAGAATGAGTACTACTGAAGTACTACTACTGCAAATACTACTGAGAGTATGCTCCAGAGAGTGAGTACTACTACTGCGAGTACTACTACTGCAAATACTACTGAGAGTATGCTCCAGAGGGTTAGTACTACTACAAGTACTACGAGTACTACAAGTACTACTGAAGTACTACTACAAGTACTACTGAGAGTATGCTCCAGAGAGTGAGTACTACTACGAGTACTACGAGTACTACTACTGCAAATACTACTGCAAATACTACTGAGAGTATGCTCCAGAGGGTGAGTACTACGAGTACTACTACTGCGAGTACTACTGAAGTACTACTACTGCGAGTACTACTGAAGTACTACCGAGAGTATGCTCCAGAGAGTGAGTACTACGAGTACTACTACTACGAGTACTACTGAAGTACTACTGAGAGTATGCTCCAGAGAGTGAGTACTACGAGTACTACTACTACGAGTACTACTGAAGTACTACTGAGAGTATGCTCCAGAGAGTGAGTACTACGAGTACTACTACTACGAGTACTACTGAAGTACTACTGAGAGTATGCTCCAGAGAGTGAGTACTACGAGTACTACTACTGCGAGTACTACTGAAGTACTACTACTGCGAGTACTACTGAAGTACTACCGAGAGTATGCTCCAGAGAGTGAGTACGTACTACAGTACTACTACTACAGTACTACTGAGTACTACTGAGAGTATGCTCCAGAGAGTGAGTACTACAGGTACTACTACTCACAGTACTACTGCGAGTACTACTGAAGTACTACTGAGAGTATGCTCCAGAGAGTGAGTACTACGAGTACTACTACTGCGAGTACTACTGAAGTACTACTACTGCGAGTACTACTGAAGTACTACCGAGAGTATGCTCCAGAGAGTGAGTACTACGAGTACTACTACTACGAGTACTACTGAAGTACTACTGAGATTATGCTCCAGAGAGTGAGTACTACGAGTACTACTACTACAAGTACTACTACTGCGAGTACTACTGTGAGTACTACTACAAGTACTACTGAGGTATGCTACTACAGTACACTGAGTACTACTGAGAGTATGCTCAGAGAGTGAGTACTACGAGTACTACTACTACAAGTACTACTGAGTACTACTACTGAGTACTACTGAGTGTATGCTCCAGAGAGTGAGTACTACGAGTACTACTACTGCGAGTACTACTGAAGTACTACTACTGCGAGTACTACTGAAGTACTACTGAGAGTATGCTCCAGAGAGTGAGTACTACGAGTACTACTACTACGAGTACTACTGAAGTACTACTGAAGTACTACTGAAGTACTACTGAGAGTATGCTGTATGCTCCAGAGAGTGAGTACTACGAGTACTACGAGTACTACTACGAGTACTACTGAAGTACTACTGAGAGTATGCTCCAGAGGGTGAGTACTACTGAAGTACTACTACTGCAAATACTACTGAGAGTATGCTCCAGAGAGTGAGTACTACGAGTACTACGAGTACTACTGAAGTACTACTGAAGTACTACTGAAGTACTACTGAGAGTATGCTCCAGAGAGTGAGTACTACGAGTACTACTACTACAAGTACTACTACTGCGAGTACTACTGTGAGTACTACTACAAGTACTACTGAGAGTATGCTCCAGAGAGTGAGTACTACTGCAAGTACTACTGCAAGTACTACCGCGAGTACTACTGATACTGCGGGTGCTTAAACCCCTGTTGTGGTGTGTGCAGGTGCTTTAACCCCTGTTGTGGTGTGTGCAGGTGCTTAAACCCCTGTTGTGGTGTGTGCAGGTGCTTCACCTCATCGCGATGGCTCTGATCGAGGAGCAGCAGCAGCTCGAGTCCAGCAGTGAAGACGAGCTCACGTTCAACTTCAGCCTCAAGATCCAGAGTAAGACTTTGATTCTGTTCATGTGGAACGTAAATGGTATTGTTTTATATCTGTTCTGTTCTGTGGGACTGTTTTTGACTCTTTTGGGTGTCGTTTGTGTTCAGGGGGACTGTTTTTGACTCTTTTGGGTGTTGTTTGTGTTCAGGGGGACTGTTTTTGACTCTTTTGGGTGTTGTTTGTGTTCAGGGGGACTGTTTTTGACTCTTTTGGGTGTTTGTGTTCGGGGGGACTGTTTTTGACTCTTTTGGGTGTCGTTTGTGTTCAGGGGGTTTTGACTCTTTTGGGTGTTGTTTGTGTTCTGGGGGTATGTTTTTGACTCTTTTGGGTGTTTGTGTTCGGGGGGACTGTTTTTGACTCTTTTGGGTGTCGTTTGTGTTCGAGGGGACTGTTTTTGACTCTTTTGGGTGTTGTTTGTGTTCAGGGGGACTGTTTTTGACTCTTTTGGGTGTTGTTTGCTGCTCTGTGGGACTGTTTTTGACTCTTTTGGGTGTTGTTTGTGTTCAGGGGGACTGTTTTTGACTCTTTTGGGTATTGTTTGTGTTCAGGGGACTGTTTTTGACTCTTGGGTGTTGTTTGTGTTCGAGGGGACTGTTTTTGACTCTTTTGGGTGTTGTTTGTGTTCAGGGGGACTGTTTTTGACTCTTTTGGGTGTCGTTTGTGTTCAGGGGAACAGTTTTTGACTCTTTTGGGTGTTGTTTGTGTTCGAGGGGACTGTTTTTGACTCTTTTGGGTGTTGTTTGTGTTCAGGGGACTGTTTTGACTCTTTTGGGTGTCGTTTGTGTTCAGGGGACTGTTTTTGACTCTTTGGGTGTTGTTTTTGACTCTTTTGGGTGTTGTTTGCTGCTCTGTGGGACTGTTTTTGACTCTTTTGGGTGTTTACTGCTCTGTGGGACTGTTTTTGACTCTTTTGGGTGTAGTTTGTGTTCAGGGGGACTGTTTTTGACTCTTTTGGGTGTTGTTTGTGTTCAGGACTGGACTTTGTTAGCTACTGTTTTTGACTCTTTTGGGTGTTGTTTGTGTTCAGGGGACTGTTTTGACTGACTCTTTGTGTTCAGTGTTTTTGACTCTTTGTGTGTTGTGTTCAGGGGGACTCTGGGTGTCGTTTGAGGGGACTGTTTTGACTCTTTGGGTGTCTCTGTGTCGTTTGTGTTCAACTGTTTTTGACTCTTTGGGTGTCGTTTGTGTTCAGGGACTGGACTCTTTTGGGTGTTGTTTGCTGTGGGACTGTTTTTGACTCTTTGGGTGTTTACTGCTCTGTGGGACTGTTTTTGACTCTTTTGGGTGTCGTTTTGTTCAGGGGGGACTGTTTTTGACTCTTTGGGTGTCGTTTGTGTTCAGGGACTGTTTTTGTCTCTTTTGGGTGTTGTTTGTGTTCGAGGACTGTTTTTGACTCTTTGGGTGTTGTTTGTGTTCAGGGGACTGTTTTGACTCTTTTGGGTGTTGTTTGTGTTCAGGGACTGTTTTTGTCTCTTTTGGGTGTTTTTTGTGTTCAGGGGGACTGTTTTTGACTCTTTTGGGTGTTGTTTTTGACTCTTTTGGGTGTTTGTGTTCGGGGGGACTGTTTTTGACTCTTTTGGGTGTTGTTTGTGTTCAGGGGGACTGTTTTTGACTCTTTTGGGTGTTGTTTGCTGCTCTGTGGGACTGTTTCTGACTCTTTTGGGTGTTTTTTGTGTTCAGGGGGACTGTTTTTGACTCTTTGGGTGTTGTTTTTGACTCTTTTGGGTGTTGTTTGTTTTCAGGGGACTGTTTTTGACTCTTGGGTGTTGTTTGTGTTCAGGGGACTGTTTCTGACTCTTTGGGTGTTGTTTGTGGTCAGGGACTGTTTTTGACTCTTTTGGGTGTCGCTTGTGTTCAGGGACTGTTTTTGACTCTTTTGGGTGTCGTTTGTGTTCGGGGGGACTGTTTTTGACTCTTTTGGGTGTCGTTTGTGTTCGGGGGGACTGTTTTTGACTCTTTTGGGTGTTGTTTGCTGCTCTGTGGGACTGTTTTTGACTCTTTTGGGTGTTGTTTGTGTTCAGGGGGACTGTTTTTGACTCTTTTGGGTGTTGTTTGTGTTCAGGGGGACTGTTTTTGACTCTTTTGGGTGTTGTTTGTGTTCAGGGGGACTGTTTTTGACTCTTTTGGGTGTCGTTTGCTGCTCTGTGGGACTGTTTTTGACTCTTTTGGGTGTTGTTTGTGTTCAGGGGGACTGTTTTTGACTCATTTGGGTGTGGTTTGTGTTCAGGGGGACTGTTTTTGACTCTTTTTGGGTGTTGTTTGTGTTCAGGGGACTGTTTTTGACTCTTTGGGTGTTGTTTGTGTTCAGGGGACTGTTTTTGACTCTTTGGGTGTCGTTTGTGTTCAGGGGGACTGTTTTTGACTCTTTTGGGTGTCGTTTGTGTTCAGGGGGACTGTTTTTGACTCTTTTGGGTGTTGTTTTTGACTCTTTTGGGTGTTGTTTGCTGCTCTGTGGGACTGTTTTTGACTCTTTTGGGTGTTTACTGCTCTGTGGGACTGTTTTTGACTCTTTTGGGTGTCGTTTTTGTTCAGGGGGACTGTTTTTGACTCTTTTGGGTGTCGTTTGTGTTCAGGGGGACTGTTTTTGACTCTTTTGGGTGTTGTTTGTGTTCTGGGGGACTGTTTTTGACTCTTTTGGGTGTTGTTTGTGTTCGGGGGGACTGTTTTAGACTCTTTTGGGTGTCGTTTGTGTTCGGGGGGACTGTTTTTGACTCTTTTGGGTGTTTTTTGTGTTCAGGGGGACTGTTTTTGACTCTTTTGGGTGTTGTTTTTGACTCTTTTGGGTGTTTGTGTTCGGGGGGACTGTTTTTGACTCTTTTGGGTGTTGTTTGTGTTCGGGGGGACTGTTTTTGACTCTTTTGGGTGTTGTTTGTGTTCAGGGGGACTGTTTTTGACTCTTTTGGGTGTTGTTTTTGACTCTTTTGGGTGTTGTTTGTTTTCAGGGGGACTGTTTTTGACTCTTGGGTGTTGTTTGTGTTCAGGGGGACTGTTTCTGACTCTTTTGGGTGTCGTTTGTGTTCGGGGGGACTGTTTTTGACTCTTTTGGGTGTTGTTTGCTGCTCTGTGGGACTGTTTTTGACTCTTTTGGGTGTTGTTTGTGTTCGGGGGGACTGTTTTTGACTCTCTTGGGTGTTGTTTGTGTTCAGGGGACTGTTTTTGACTCTTTGGGTGTTGTTTGTGTTCAGGGGGACTGTTTTTGACTCTTTTGGGTGTTGTTTGTGTTCAGGGGGACTGTTTTTGACTCTTTTGGGTGTTGTTTGCTGCTCTGTGGGACTGTTTTTGACTCTTTTGGGTGTTGTTTGTGTTCAGGGGGACTGTTTTTGACTCTTTTGGGTGTTGTTTGTGTTCAGGGGGACTGTTTTTGACTCTTTTGGGTGTTGTTTGTGTTCAGGGGGACTGTTTTTGACTCTTTTGGGTGTTGTTTGTGTTCAGGGGGACTGTTTTTGACTCTTTTGGGTGTTGTTTGCTGCTCTGTGGGACTGTTTTTGACTCTTTTGGGTGTTGTTTGTGTTCAGGGGGACTGTTTTTGACTCTTTTGGGTTTTGTTTGTGTTCAGGGACTGTTTTTGACTCTTTTGGGTGTCGTTTGCTGTTCGGGGGACTGTTTTTGACTCTTTTGGGTGTTGTTTGTGTTCAGGGGGACTGTTTTTGACTCTTTTGGGTGTTGTTTGCTGCTCTGTTGGACTGTTTTTGACTCTTTTGGGTGTTGTTTGCTGCTCTGTGGGACTGTTTTTGACTCTTTTGGGTGTTGTTTGTGTTCGGGGGGACTGTTTTTGACTCTTTTGGGTGTTGTTTGTGTTCAGGGGGACTGTTTTTGACTCTCTTGGGTGTTGTTTGTGTTCAGGGGGACTGTTTTTGACTCTTTTGGGTGTTGTTTGTGTTCGGGGGGACTGTTTTTGACTCTTTTGGGTGTAGTTTGTGTTCTGGGTGACTGTTTTGACTCTTTGGGTGTCGTTTGTGTTCTGGGGGACTGTTTTTGACTCTTTTGGGTGTCGTTTGTGTTCTGGGGGACTGTTTTTGACTCTTTTGGGTGTTGTTTGTGTTCAGGGGGACTGTTTTTGACTCTTTTGGGTGTTGTTTGTGTTCAGGGGGACTGTTTTTGACTCTTTTGGGTGTCGTTTGTGTTCAGGGGGACTGTTTTTGACTCTTTTGGGTGTCGTTTGTGTTCAGGGGGACTGTTTTTGACTCTTTTGGGTGTCGTTTGTGTTCAGGGGGACTGTTTTTGACTCTTTTGGGTGTCGTTTGTGTTCAGGGGGACTGTTTTTGACTCTTTTGGGTGTTGTTTGTGTTCAGGGGGACTGTTTTTGACTCTTTTGGGTGTTGTTTGTGTTCAGGGGGACTGTTTTTGACTCTTTTGGGTGTCGTTTGTGTTCGGGGGGACTGTTTTTGACTCTTTTGGGTGTTGTTTGCTGCTCTGTGGGACTGTTTTTGACTCTTTTGGGTGTTGTTTGTGTTCAGGGGGACTGTTTTTGACTCTTTTGGGTGTCGTTTGTGTTCAGGGCCCGGCTCGTGCGGCTCTCTGCTCGCGCTGCTGGAGACGCTCCACAATGCACCACATTTAGAACTCCACAAAGACATGATCGGCTGGATCCTCAAGGTATTTACTCTAAGTGTTATCACTGATGTATAACTCTGAGAATGACACTCTGCTAACACTGCTCAGAGTGCTGTAATAACAGTGTGTGTGTGTAATAACACTCCGAGGTGTGTTGTAATAACACTCTGGGTGTATTTCAGACGGTGGCGAACATTAAAACCTGGAGACAGCGCTCTGTGTCCGGTTCGTCCGTGTCTTTGAACTCGGCGCCAGATCCTGACGACGTGAGAAACTTTCATGACTGTTTTTATTAAAGAACAAGGAACTGTCTGAAACGTTCTGTCAGAGAATAATGCTAATGATCTAAACTCTTAGCTCTCGCTTTCATAAACCTTGTGTTTTCAGAAGACCATGTGTCGTGTGCCGTCCAAAGACATGACTGTGCAGGTTAATTGAGAACTCTAAATTGTCCCTAGTGAATGAATGTGAGAGTCAATGGTTGTCTGTCCTTGTCTCTGTCTCTCTGTGTTTGCTGCGACGAGTTGGCCACTGTCCAGGGTGTACCCCGCCTAAGGCCCAAAGTCACTGGGACAGGCTCCAGTCACCCGCGACCCCTAACGGGAATAAGCGGTAGAAAATGAATGAATGAATGAATGAATGTGTCGTGTGTGTTTGCAGGAGGGCTGAACCATTGAGTGCATCGCGATCTTACAAAATGCTTCTTTTTTTTTTTGCCATAATCGTTGAAGCCCTAGTTTTCAAAATGTCTGACCTTGTATCGTGTGTGTGTTTGCAGAAGGTTCGACGTTGTGTTGTTGTGTTTGCAGAAGGTTCGACGTTGTGTTGTGTTGTGTTTGCAGAAGGTTCGACGTTGTGTTGTGTTGTGTTTGCAGAAGGTTCGTGACCGGGACAAAGCAGAGAGAAAGAGAAAAGCGGAAATGGCTCGATTGCGTCGAGAGAAGGTGATGGCTCAGATGAGTGCGATGCAGAAACACTTTATCAACGAGAACAAGGATCTGTTCGACCAGAGCCTGGAGCCAGAGAGCGCCCCCTGCAGCCGCTCAGCAGAACTGCACAGGTTCAGTTTAACTCTCGCTCTCAGCCAGGATCACTCAGACTCAGAGTGAACGTGAGGCTGGATTAGCTCCAGTTTCACATATGAACTGTATTATTTGTTTATTTTCCTGTTATACTCATGTACATGATAACTAATCTCCAAAATCCCCCTAAATCTTCTTATGGATGTACAGATTTTTCAAATGTTGTTCAGTGTCACCTCCTTTTTTTTAAAGTGAAAGAGCTCGCGTCCCCCAGGTTGAGAAGCATGGGTTTATCCGACTCATTTACTGAAGGTTAAAGGTCATGTTTCATAGGTTTACTCTTGGTCTGTTCTGTCTCAGGGGGCGGGACTCACACGGAGCTCAGGTGTGTGTGGGGCCGGGCCGAGTGGGCGTGGCCTCTGTCTGTCATGTGACCTGTATCCTGTGTCAGGAGGAGCAGGAGGTGAGTGACATCACAGCAATGAAACGTTCTTCTGAAAAGTCCTTTATCTCCCCTTATCGTTAGCAAACAAGCTACGTAAGCTCTGCACAGTCACAGCAACAACGAGAAACTACTTTCACTTCACATTTATCCTGTCGTTTTATAATAAAATGGAGTGTGTTTCAGGTTCGCGCTCAGGGCAGAGCGATGGTCCTCGCAGCCTTCGTCCAACGATCCACCGTCCTCTCCCAGAACCGCCAATCATCCTGCAGCCAATCACAGAGCAGAGGTGAGACACAGCAGCCAATCACAGAGCAGAGGTTCTGGTCCGGATGGACCTCCTGCGCGAGGGGAGGGGCTTAAATAGTCCATGTCCAGGTGAGAAGAGTCCGCTGTGATCGACCTGCTCCGTGTCCTGGAGACGCAGGTCCTGGACAGATGATCTCCTTCTCAGCAGAGACACGATGCTGTGCTGTAGTCTGTGTTTGTCCGTGTCTGTGGCTCCTGGACCACATGGTGATGGAGGAGGTGATGGAGGAGGTGATGGAGGAGGTGATGGAGGAGGATAGACTCGATGATGGCCGTGTAGAGCTGCTCCATCCTCTGCTGGACCGTCTTGATGATGGAGCAGATTGTGGGCTCCACTTGAGGTCCTGAGTGAAGGAGGTGCAGAGGAGGAGGAGGAGTCCACGGTGCTCCTGGCTCTAAAGGCTCTGTGCTTCTGTTCCAGACGTCCTGTTCATGAACCCGGAGCTGACTCTGGGGATCCACACGGCCAGCTGTGGACACATCATGCACGCCACCTGCTGGCAGAGGTTCGTACTGCACCGGAATCCTTACATTTACAATACCCTCCTGTTGTTCCAGCTTTAGTTCTATTGTACTTATGTTTATTAAAGTCTTTCCTTCGAGGCCGTGCAGCAGACGGTGGCTTTTCATTCACTTCTGTTTCTGTAAATGTTCTTGACTCAGATACTTCGAGGCCGTGCAGCAGAAGGAGCAGCGGCGACAGCAGCGTCTCCGAGGACACACCAGCTTCGACGTCGAGAACGGAGAGTTTCTGTGTCCGTTGTGTGAATGTCTCAGCAACACTGTCATCCCCCTGTTACCCCCGGCAACCGCCCCGACATCCAGGTAAAACACCCTCCTGTTCCCCCGGCAACCGCCCCGGCAACCAGAAAGAGCACAACACGTGATATCCCTAATATCGACTTATTTTGTAGCCTTCGTTGTTACATTTAGACTTCCTGTCGCTGTATATTAGAGTTTAACTTTAGTCTTGTCGTCGTATATTAGAGTTTAACTTTCTTCTTGTCTCCGTGCAGCGCCGTGCAGAGCCTGGACACCTGGATGAGCGCCACCAACCTTCAGCTGGCGGCACTACGGCACAGACACAGCTCAGGTGAGTCGCACTGTCAGACTCACAAACGGCACATTTGTGTTTCTCTACCTGTGTTTAACCCGACAGGTGAGGGGGCGGGGCCTGGAGAGTCGCAGGGGGCGGGGCCTGAAGGGACGCAGGGGGCGGGGCCTGCTGCATCTGAAGGATTTCTCCTGGACGTTGTCCCCGAGTGAGTTTCTAGTCTAAGATAATCTGACACAAACGGTTCACAGTTAAATGAAAGGAAAGACGTGTCTTTGAGCTAAAACATTTATGAACAAGTTACAGATTCAGGACTTTTCATTTATTTCCATGAACCACAAAGTGTTGAAGTCGCCTCAAAACAGGAGCAGATTAAACCCCATGATTCCTCTGACCCTGTTATTCTCCTCCTCTGTGTCTTCTCTCCCTCTCCCCCCTCACCTTTCCCTCTCCCCCTCACCTTTCCCTCTCCCCCCTCACCTTTCCCTCTCCCCCCTCACCTTTCCCTCTCCCCCCTCACCTTTCCCTCTCCCCCTCACCTTTCCCTCTCTCCCTCACCTTTCCCTCTCTCTCCCTTTCCCTCTCCCCCTCATCTTTCCCTCTCCCCCTCACCTTTCCCTCCCCCCCTCACCCCTTCCCTCTCCCCCCCTGACCTTTCCCTCTCCCCCTCACCTTTCCCTCCCCCCCTCACCCCTTCCCTCTCCCCCCCTGACCTTTCCCTCTCCCCCCTCACCTTTCCCTCTCCCCCCTCACCTTTCCCTCTCCCCCCTCACCTTTCCCTCTCCCCCCTCACCTTTCCCTCTCCCCCCTCACCTTTCCCTCTCCCCCTCACCTTTCCCTCTCTCCCTCACCTTTCCCTCTCTCTCCCTTTCCCTCTCCCCCCTGACCTTTCCCTCTCCCCCTCACCTTTCCCTCCCCCCCTCACCCCTTCCCTCTCCCCCCCTGACCTTTCCCTCTCCCCCTCACCTTTCCCTCTCTCCCCTTTTCCCTCTCCCCCTCACCTTTCCCTCCCCCCCTCACCCCTTCCCTCTCCCCCCCCTGACCTTTCCCTCTCCCCCTCACCTTTCCCTCTCTCCCCTTTTCCCTCTCCCCCTCACCTTTCCCTCCCCCTCACCCCTTCCCTCTCCCCCCTGACCTTTCCCTCTCCCCCCTCACCTTTCCCTCTTCCCCTTACCTTTCCCTCTCTTCCCCTTTCTCTCTCCCTCTCACCTTTCCCTCTTTTTCCCTCTCCCCCCCTCTTCCTCAGGAGTCCGTTCTGCTCGTCTCTGTCTGAGATGATGAGCACCTTCAGTTTGTCCGTTTACAAAGTGGGTTTGAAGACGAATCCAAACGAGAGCGACTCGAGACTGTCCCCTCTGAGCTGGTCCACCTGCGCCTTCACCCTCCAGGCCACAGGTGAGCTCCTGGCCCCGCCCACACTGTCCCAAACCCGACCCGAGCGCGTCCTGTCTGAGCACGAGCGCGTCTGAACACGAGCGCGTCTGAACACGAGCGCGTCCCGTCTGAACACGAGCGCGTCCCGTCTGAACACGAAGCTCGCCCTGCTTGAACACGAGCGCCCGTCTGAACACGAAGCGCCCTGCCTGAACACGAAGCTCGCCCCGCTCTGAACACGAAGCGTCTGAACACGAGTGCGTCTGAACACGAGCGCGTCCCGTCTGAACACGAGAGCGTCCCGTCTGAACACGAGCGCGTCCTGTCTGAACACGAGCGCGTCTGAACACGAGTGCGTCTGAACACGAAGCGCTCTGTCTGAACACGAAGCGTCCCTGCCTGAACACGAAGCGCCCCGCCTGAACACGAAGCGCCCTGTGCCTGAGCACGAAGCGCCGCTCTGAACACGAAGCGCCGTTTGAACACGCAGCGCCCCGTCTGAACACGAAGTGCGTCCCGTCTGAACACGAGCTCGCTCTGAACACGAAGCGTTCCCGTCTGAACACGCGCGCGTCTGAACACGAGCGCGTCTGAACACGAGCGCGTCCCGTCTGAACACGAGCGCGTCCCGTCTGAACACGAGCTCGTCCCGTCTGAACACGAGCGCGTCTGAACACGAGCGCGTCCCGTCTGAACACGAGCGCGTCCCGTCTGAACACGAGCTCGTCTGAACACGAGCGCGTCTGAACACGAGCGCGTCTGAACACGAGCGCGTCTGAACACGAGCGCGTCTGAACACGAGCGCGTCCCGTCTGAACACGAGCGCGTCCCGTCTGAACACGAGCGCGTCCCGTCTGAACACGAGCGCGTCCCGTCTGAACACGAGCGCGTCCCGTCTGAACACGAGCTCGTCCTGTCTGAACACGAAGCGTCCCTGTCTGAACACGAAGCGCGTCCCTGTCTGAACACGAAGCGTCTGCTGAACACGAAGCGCACGAGCCCTGCCTGAACACGAGCGCTGTTCTGAACACGAAGCGCGTCCCTGCCTGAACACGAGCGTGCCTGAACACGAAGCGCCCTGCTCTGAACACGAGCTCGTCCTGTCTGAACACGAGCGCGTCCTGTCTGAACACGAGCGCGTCCCGTCTGAACACGAGCTCGTCCCGTCTGAACACGAGAGCGTCCTGTCTGAACACGAGCGCGTCCCGTCTGAACACGAGCGCGTCCCGTCTGAACACGAGCGCGTCCCGTCTGAACACGAGCGTCCCGTCTGAACACGAGCGCGTCCCGTCTGAACACGAGCGTCCCGTCTGAACACGAGCTCGTCCCGTCTGAACACGAGCGCGTCCCGTCTGAACACGAGCGCGTCTGAACACGAGCTCGTCCCGTCTGTCACTCGTCCCGTCTGAACACGAGCTCGTCCCGTCTGAACACGAGCTCGTCTCTTCTGATCACGAGCTGGTCCCGTCTGAACACGAGCGCGTCCTGTCTGAACACGAGCGTCCCGTCTGAACACGAGCGCGTCCCGTCTGAACACGAGCGCGTCCCGTCTGAACACGAGCGCGTCCCGTCTGAACACGAGCGCGTCTGAACACGAGCTCGTCCCGTCTGTCACTCGTCCCGTCTGAACACGAGCTCGTCCCGTCTGAACACGAGCGCGTCCCGTCTGAACACGAGCGCGTCCTGTCTGAACACGAGCGCGTCCCGTCTGAACACGAGCGCGTCCCGTCTGAACACGAGCGCGTCCCGTCTGAACACGAGCTCGTCCCGTCTGAACACGAGCGCGTCCCGTCTGAACACGAGAGCGTCCCGTCTGAACACGAGCGCGTCAGTCACATACTTCAGTGTTCAGGTGGTGTTCAGGTGGTGTTTGAGCTTAAACCTGTCTGTGTTTCTTCAGAGCGACTTCTGTTTGACGACGATGACAAGGCCCTGTTTGGGAGTCTGCCCTGTCGACAGGTGAGTGAGTCTGAGTGTTTGAAATGTTCCACAGTGAGGCTTTAACTGTGTCTCTGCTTCAGGAGGAGTGTTTGAAATGTTCCACAGTGAGGCTTTAACTGTGTCTCTGCTTCAGGAGGAGTGTTTGAAATGTTCCACAGTGAGGCTTTAACTGTGTCTCTGCTTCAGGAGGAGTGTTTGAGCGCCCTCTGCAGGTTCAGCTTTCACTGTTGGACTGTGGCTCCGCCTTCCACCGTTCAGCAACACTTTAGCCGCCTCTGCTCAGGTACTGCACCTGTCACGCACCTGTCACGCACCTGTCACGCACCTGTCATACACCTGTCACACATCCGTCATGCACCTGTCATGCACCTGTCACACATCCGTCATGCACCTGTCACACATCCGTCATGCACCTGTCATGCACCTCCTCGTCCTGTGAGGAGGTGGGACTCCTCCTTGTCCTGTGAGGAGGTGGGACTCCTCCTTGTCCTGTGAGGAGGTGGGACTCCTCCTTGTCCTGTGAGGAGGTGGGACTCCTCCTTGTCCTGTGAGGAGGTGGGACTCCTCCTTGTCCTGTGAGGAGGTGGGACTCCTCCTTGTCCTGTGAGGAGGTGGGACTCCTCCTCGTCCTGTGAGGAGGTGGGACTCCTCCTCGTCCTGTGAGGAGGTGGGACTCCTCCTCGTCCTGTGAGGAGGTGGGACTCCTCCTCGTCCTGTGAGGAGGTGGGACTCCTCCTCGTCCTGTGAGGAGGTGGGACTCCTCCTCGTCCTGTGAGGAGGTGGGACTCCTCCTCGACCTGTGAGGAGGTGGGACTCCTCCTCGTCCTGTGAGGAGGTGGGACTCCTCCTCGTCCTGTGAGGAGGTGGGACTCCTCCTCGTCCTGTGAGGAGGTGGGACTCCTCCTCGTCCTGTGAGGAGGTGGGACTCCTCCTCGTCCTGTGAGGAGGTGGGACTCCTCCTGACAGTAGATGGCAGCAGTGAGTCATTGACCTGTGCCTTGTGTTTCAGCCTTGTTCTCGGACTCCCATGATGCACCCTGTCTCCTGGATGTCGACATGTTCCACCTGCTGGTGAGTCTGTGCCACTGCACATCGTCTCATGGGTTTAAGGATAAACTTTGCACAACTTCCACAGTAACAAGGGTTTCAGTCACGTGTCTTATTCGTCGTGTCTTATTCGTCGTGTCTTATTCGTCGTGACTTATTCGTCGTGACTTATTTGTCGTGACTTATTTGTCGTGACTTATTCGTCGTGACTTATTTGTCGTGACTTATTCGTCGTGTCTTATTCGTCGTGACTTATTCGTCGTGACTTATTCGTCGTGTCTTATTCGTCGTGACTTATTCGTCGTGTCTTATTCGTCGTGGTCTTATTCGGCCGTGACTTATTCGCCGTGGTCTTATTCGTCGTGTCTTATTCGTCGTGTCTTATTCGTCGTGACTTATTCGTCGTGACTTATTCGTCGTGTCTTATTCGTCGTGACTTATTCGTCGTGACTTATTCGTCGTGTCTTATTCGTCGTGTCTTATTCGTCGTGTCTTATTCGTCGTGTCTTATTCGTCGTGTCTTATTCGTCGTGTCTTATTCGTCGTGACTTATTTGTCGTGACTTATTTGTCGTGTCTTATTCGTCGTGTCTTATTCGTCGTGACTTATTCGTCGTGTCTTATTCGTCGTGTCTTATTCGTCGTGTCTTATTCGTCGTGACTTATTCGTCGTGTCTTATTCGTCGTGTCTTATTCGTCGTGACTTATTCGTCGTGTCTTATTCGTCGTGTCTTATTCGTCGTGACTTATTCGTCGTGTCTTATTCGTCGTGACTTATTCGTCGTGACTTATTCGTCGTGACTTATTCGTCGTGACTTATTTGTCGTGTCTTATTCGTCGTGACTTATTCGTCGTGTCTTATTCGTCGTGACTTATTCGTCGTGACTTATTCGTCGTGACTTATTCGTCGTGACTTATTCGTCGTGACTTATTCGTCGTGACTTATTCGTCGTGTCTTATTCGTCGTGACTTATTCGTCGTGTCTTATTCGTCGTGACTTATTCGTCGTGACTTATTCGTCGTGTCTTATTCGTCGTGACTTATTCGTCGTGACTTATTCGTCGTGACTTATTCGTCGTGACTTATTTGTCGTGACTTATTTGTCGTGTCTTATTCGTCGTGTCTTATTCGTCGTGTCTTATTCGTCGTGACTTATTCGTCGTGACTTATTCGTCGTGACTTATTCGTCGTGACTTATTCGTCGTGACTTATTCGTCGTGACTTATTCGTCGTGTCTTATTCGTCGTGTCTTATTCGCCGTGACTTATTCGTCGTGACTTATTCGTCGTGACTTATTCGTCGTGACTTATTCGTCGTGACTTATTCGTCGTGACTTATTCGTCGTGACCTATTCGTCGTGACTTATTCGTCGTGACTTATTTGTCGTGACTTATTCGTGCGGTCTTATTAAGTATGGTGTCTTATTCGCCGTGACTTATTCGTCGTGACTTATTCGTCGTGACTTATTCGTCCGTGACTTATTCGTCGTGACTTATTAGTAAGTGACTTATTCTGGTCGTGACCTATTCGGCCGTGACTTATTCGTCGTGACTTATTCGCCGTGACTTATTCGTCAGTGTCTTATTCGCCGTGACTTATTCGTCGTGGTCTTATTCGCCGTGACTTATCTGGCCGTGACTTATTCGCCGTGTCTTATTCGCCGTGTCTTATTCGTCGTGTCTTATTCGTCCGTGACTTATTAGTAGTGTCTTATTCGTCCGTGACTTATTCGTCCGTGACTTATTCGATGCGGTGTCTTATTAGGTAGTGACTTATTAGAGTCGTGTCTTATTCGTCCGTGACTTATTCGTCGTGTCTTATTCGTCGTGTCTTATTCGTCGTGACTTATCTCGCCGTGACTTATTCGTGGCCGTGGTCTTATTCGTCGTGACTTATTCGCCGTGTCTTATTCGTCCGTGACTTATTCGTGTCTTATTCGTCGTGTCTTATTCGTCGTGACTTATTCGTCGTGTCTTATTCGTCGTGTCTTATTCGTCGTGACTTATTCTTCGTGACTTATTAGTCGTGTATTATTCGTCGTGTCTTAGTAGTCGTGTCTTATTCGTCTTGTCTTATTCGCCGTGACTTATTCGTCGTGGTCTTATTCGTCGTGTCTTATTCGCCTTGACTTATTCCGTGGTCTTATTCGTCGTGGTCTTATTCGTCGTGACTTATTCGTCGTGTCTTATTCGTCGTGACTTATTAGTCGTGACTTATTCGGCCGTGACTTATTAAGTCGTGGTCTTATTCGTCGTGACTTATTCGTCGTGACTTATTCGTCGTGACTTATTCGTCGTGACTTATTCGTCGTGTCTTATTCTCCGTGACTTATTCGCCGCGGACTTATTCGCCGTGACTTATTCGCCGTGACTTATTCGTCGTGACTTATTCGTCGTGTCTTATTCGTCGTGACTTATTTGTCGTGACTTATTTGTCGTGGACTTATTTGTCGTGGTCTTATTCGCCGTGGTCTTATTCGCCGTGACTTATTCGTCGTGTCTTATTAAATCGTGACTTATTAAATCGTGACTTATTCGTCGCGGTCTTATTCAGTCGTGGTCTTATTCGCCGTGGTCTTATTCGCCGTGACTTATTCGCCGTGGTCTTATTCGTCGTGACTTATTTGTCGTGACTTATTCGTCGTGTCTTATTCGTCGCGTGACTTATTCGCCGTGACTTATTCGTCGTGTCTTATTCGCCGTGGACTTATTCGTGACTTATTCGTCGTGTCTTATTCGCCGTGACTTATTCGTCGTGTCTTATTCGTCGCGTGTCTTATTCGCCGTGACTTATTCGTCGTGGTCTTATTCGTCGTGACTTATTCGGCCGTGTCTTATTCGTCGTGACTTATTGGTCGTGGACTTATTCGTCGTGACTTATCTCGTCGTGACTTATTCGTCGTGGTCTTATTCGTCGTGGTCTTATTCGCCGCGTGTCTTATTCGTCGTGACTTATTCGTCGTGTCTTATTCGTCGTGACTTATTCGCCGTGACTTATTTGTCGTGGTCTTATTCGCCGCGTGACTTATTCGTCGTGTCTTATTCGTCGTGACTTATTCGTCGTGACTTATTAAGTAGTGTCTTATTCGTCGTGACTTATTTGTCGTGACTTATTCGTCGTGACTTATCTGGCCGTGACTTATTCGTGCGTGTCTTATTCGGTCGTGACTTATTGCGTCGTGACTTATTGGCCGTGACTTATTCGTGGTCTTATTCGTCGTGACTTATTCGTCGTGTCTTATTCGTCGTGTCTTATTCGTCGTGTCTTATTCGTCGTGACTTATTCGTCGTGACTTATTCGTCGTGTCTTATTCGTCGTGTCTTATTCGTCGTGTCTTATTCGTCGTGACTTATTCGTCGTGTCTTATTCGTCGTGACTTATTCGTCGTGTCTTATTCGTCGTGACTTATTCGTCGTGACTTATTCGTCGTGTCTTATTCGTCGTGACTTATTCGTCGTGTCTTATTCGTCGTGACTTATTCGTCGTGACTTATTCGTCGTGTCTTATTCGTCGTGACTTATTTGTCGTGACTTATTCGTCGTGACTTATTCGTCGTGTCTTATTCGTCGTGACTTATTCGTCGTGACTTATTCGTCGTGTCTTATTCGTCGTGACTTATTCGTCGTGACTTATTCGTCGTGACTTATTCGTCGTGCTGTTGTCGTGGTTTGTACAAAGGTTTTTATGTTCAGGCTCATGTTGTCCATAACAGTTAAACACTTTAAAGCACTTTTTCTCTTTTTAACCCTGTTCTTGATTCACACAGTTTGATGAATGTTGTCAAAAACACTTCCTGTTGAACTACCTGGTTCTGGGACGTATTTTGAGAGTTCATACATCATTTATCCAATAGCTGGAGGCCGGAGTAACAGCTGATAAAGTGACTAATAACTATAGTTATAACATTTTTGGTTTTACAAATATGTTTATTATTGGTTTACATATAAAGAACAACATTAAAATGCAGTAAAAATATGAATATTAAGATATAAAAAGTGTTATAAAACTGTCTATTATAGTGGGTCTGTTATTATAACGAGTGAGTCAGTTATAACGAGTGAGTCAGTTATAACGAGTGAGTCAGTTATAACGAGTGAGTCAGTTATAACGAGTGGGTCAGTTATAACGAGTGAGTCAGTTATAACGAGTGAGTCAGTTATAACGAGTGAGTCAGTTATAACGAGTGGGTCAGTTATAACGAGTGAGTCAGTTATAACGAGTGGGTCAGTTATAACGAGTGAGTCAGTTATAACGAGTGAGTCAGTTATAACGAGTGAGTCAGTTATAACGAGTGAGTCAGTTATAACGAGTGAGTCAGTTATAACGAGTGAGTCAGTTATAACGAGTGAGTCAGTTATAACGAGTGAGTCAGTTATAACGAGTGGGTCAGTTATAACGAGTGAGTCAGTTATAACGAGTGGGTCTGTTATAACGAGTGGGTCAGTTATAACGAGTGAGTCAGTTATAACGAGTGAGTCAGTTATAACGAGTGGGTCAGTTATAACGAGTGAGTCAGTTATAACGAGTGGGTCAGTTATAACGAGTGGGTCAGTTATAACGAGTGAGTCAGTTATAACGAGTGGGTCAGTTATAACGAGTGGGTCAGTTATAACGAGTGGGTCTGTTATAACGAGTGGGTCTGTTATAACGAGTGAGTCAGTTATAACGAGTGGGTCAGTTATAACGAGTGGGTCAGTTATAACGAGTGAGTCAGTTATAACGAGTGTGTCAGTTATAACGAGTGAGTCAGTTATAACGAGTGGGTCAGTTATAACGAGTGAGTCAGTTATAACGAGTGGGTCAGTTATAACGAGTGGGTCAGTTATAACGAGTGGGTCAGTTATAACGAGTGGGTCTGTTATAACGAGTGGGTCAGTTATAACGAGTGGGTCAGTTATAACGAGTGGGTCAGTTATAACGAGTGGGTCAGTTATAACGAGTGGGTCAGTTATAACGAGTGGGTCAGTTATAACGAGTGGGTCAGTTATTATAACGAGTGGGTCAGTTATAACGAGTGGGTCAGTTATAACGAGTGGGTCTGTTATAACGAGTGAGTCAGTTATAACTAGTTGGTCAGTTATAACGAGTGGGTCAGTTATAACGAGTGGGTCAGTTATTATAACGAGTGAGTCAGTTATAACGAGTGGGTCAGTTATAACGAGTGGGTCAGTTATAACGAGTGGGTCTGTTATAACGAGTGGGTCTGTTATAACGAGTGAGTCAGTTATAACGAGTGGGTCAGTTATTATAACGAGTGGGTCAGTTATAACGAGTGGGTCTGTTATAACGAGTGGGTCAGTTATAACGAGTGGGTCAGTTATAACGAGTGGGTCAGTTATAACGAGTGGGTCAGTTATTATAACGAGTGAGTCAGTTATAACGAGTGGGTCTGTTATTATAACGAGTGAGTCAGTTATAACGAGTGAGTCAGTTATTATAACGAGTGGGTCAGTTATAACGAGTGGGTCAGTTATAACGAGTGGGTCAGTTATAACGAGTGGGTCAGTTATAACGAGTGAGTCAGTTATAACGAGTGAGTCAGTTATAACGAGTGGGTCTGTTATAACGAGTGAGTCAGTTATAACGAGTGAGTCAGTTATAACGAGTGGGTCAGTTATAACGAGTGGGTCAGTTATAACGAGTGGGTCAGTTATAACGAGTGGGTCAGTTATAACGAGTGAGTCAGTTATAACGAGTGGGTCAGTTATAACGAGTGGGTCTGTTATAACGAGTGGGTCTGTTATAACGAGTGAGTCAGTTATAACGAGTGAGTCAGTTATAACGAGTGAGTCAGTTATAACGAGTGAGTCAGTTATAACAGTGGGTCTGTTATAACGAGTGAGTCGGTTATAACGAGTGGGTCAGTTATAACGGTGGGTCGGTTATAACGAGTGAGTCAGTTATAACGGTGAGTCAGTTATTATAACGAGTGGGTCAGTTATAACGAGTGGGTCAGTTATAACGAGTGGGTCAGTTATAACGAGTGGGTCAGTTATAAAGAGTGGGTCAGTTATTATAACGAGTGAGTCAGTTATAACGAGTGGGTCAGTTATAACGAGTGTGTCAGTTATAACGAGTGGGTCAGTTATAACGAGTGGGTCAGTTATAACGAGTGAGTCAGTTATAACGAGTGAGTCAGTTATAACGAGTGAGTCAGTTATAACGAGTGGGTCAGTTATAACGAGTGGGTCTGTTATAACGAGTGAGTCAGTTATAACGAGTGGGTCTGTTATAACGAGTGAGTCAGTTATAACGAGTGGGTCTGTTATAACGAGTGAGTCAGTTATAACGAGTGGGTCAGTTATAACGAGTGAGTCAGTTATAACGAGTGAGTCAGTTATAACGAGTGGGTCTGTTATAACGAGTGAGTCAGTTATAACGAGTGGGTCAGTTATAACGAGTGGGTCAGTTATAACGAGTGAGTCAGTTATAACGAGTGAGTCAGTTATAACGAGTGAGTCAGTTATAACGAGTGGGTCTGTTATAACGAGTGAGTC
The DNA here is from genome assembly GCA_019453435.1 of Rhinogobius similis. Lineage (NCBI taxonomy): Eukaryota > Metazoa > Chordata > Actinopteri > Gobiiformes > Gobiidae > Rhinogobius > Rhinogobius similis. Next base: position 31,397,941 of record CM033639.1, on the reverse strand, counting down.
AGTTATAACGAGTGGGTCAGTTATAACGAGTGGGTCAGTTATAACGAGTGGGTCTGTTATAACGAGTGGGTCTGTTATAACGAGTGAGTCAGTTATAACGAGTGGGTCTGTTATAACGAGTGAGTCAGTTATAACGAGTGGGTCAGTTATAACGAGTGGGTCTGTTATAACGAGTGAGTCAGTTATAGCAGTGGGTCGGTTATAACGAGTGGGTCAGTTATTATAACGAGTGGGTCAGTTATAACGAGTGGGTCTGTTATAACGAGTGGGTCAGTTATAACGAGTGGGTCAGTTATAACGAGTGGGTCAGTTATAACGAGTGGGTCAGTTATAACGAGTGGGTCAGTTATAACGAGTGGGTCAGTTATTATAACGAGTGAGTCAGTTATAACGAGTGGGTCTGTTATTATAACGAGTGAGTCAGTTATAACGAGTGAGTCAGTTATTATAACGAGTGGGTCAGTTATAACGAGTGAGTCAGTTATAACGAGTGGGTCAGTTATAACGAGTGGGTCAGTTATAACGAGTGGGTCAGTTATAACGAGTGGGTCAGTTATAACGAGTGAGTCAGTTATAACGAGTGGGTCAGTTATAACGAGTGGGTCAGTTATAACGAGTGAGTCAGTTATAACGAGTGGGTCAGTTATAACGAGTGAGTCAGTTATAACGAGTGGGTCTGTTATAACGAGTGGGTCAGTTATTATAACGAGTGGGTCAGTTATAACGAGTGAGTCAGTTATAACGAGTGAGTCAGTTATAACGAGTGAGTCAGTTATAACGAGTGGGTCAGTTATAACGAGTGAGTCAGTTATAACGAGTGAGTCAGTTATAACGAGTGAGTCAGTTATAACGAGTGGGTCAGTTATAACGAGTGAGTCAGTTATAACGAGTGGTTCTGACAGAACAAACGTTTTTGTGATTGATGTGAGCGTTAGCCGCTAACAAAGTCTGATCTCTGTAAGTCCTCTGCTCCTCCTCCTGATGCTCCTCTTGGTGCTTCTCCTGACACTCCTGCTGGTGCTTCTCCTGGTGTTCCTCCTGTGCTCCTCCTGACACTCCTCCTGGTGCTCCTCTTGGACCTCCTCCTGACACTCCTGCTGGTGCTTCTCCTGGTGCTCCTCCTGGTGCTTCTCCTGACACTCCTCCTGGTGCTCCTCCTGGTGCTTCTCCTGACACTCCTCCTGGTGCTCCTCCTGGTGCTTCTCCTGACACTCCTCCTGGTTCTCCTCCTGGTGCTTCTCCTGACACTCCTCCTGGTGCTCCTCCTGTGCTCCTCCTGACACTCCTCCTGATGCTTCTCCTGGTGCTTCTCCTGACACTCCTCCTGGTGCTCCTCCTGGTGCTTCTCCTGACACTCCTCCTGGTTCTCCTCCTGGTGCTTCTCCTGACACTCCTCCTGGTGCTCCTCCTGTGCTCCTCCTGACACTCCTTCTGATGCTTCTCCTGATGCTTCTCCTGGTGCTTCTCCTGACACTCCTCCTGGTGCTCCTCCTGGTGCTTCTCCTGACACTCCTCCTGGTTCTCCTCCTGGTGCTTCTCCTGACACTCCTCCTGGTGCTCCTCCTGTGCTCCTCCTGACACTCCTTCTGATGCTTCTCCTGATGCTTCTCCTGGTGCTTCTCCTGACACTCCTCCTCCTGGTGCTCCTCCTGGTGCTTCTCCTGACACTCCTCCTGGTTCTCCTCCTGGTGCTTCTCCTGACACTCCTCCTGGTGCTCCTCCTGTGCTCCTCCTGACACTCCTTCTGATGCTTCTCCTGATGCTTCTCCTGGTGCTTCTCCTGACACTCCTCCTGGTGCTCCTCCTGGTGCTTCTCCTGACACTCCTCCTGGTTCTCCTCCTGGTGCTTCTCCTGACACTCCTCCTGGTGCTCCTCCTGTGCTCCTCCTGACACTCCTTCTGATGCTTCTCCTGGTGCTCCTCCTGGTGCTCCTCCTGACACTCCTCCTGTGCTCCTCCTGTGCTCCTCCTGACACTCCTTCTGGTGCTTCTCCTGGTGCTCCTCCTGGTGCTCCTCCTGGCACTGATCCATTTCTGTGACAGAAGAATAATCCTTTCTGTCCTCAAGGAGGCATCAACGAGTGTCACGTCAGAGCAAGAACTGTCGTTTAGACAAATCCAAAATGGGATATTTGATTAAAAAGACACTTTTACTCATAATAAGACTCCATAGAGACACAGGGAGGGCACCTGACGCACAGGGAGGGCACCTGACGCACAGGGAGGGCACCTGACTCACAGGGAGGGCACCTGACAGACACGGGGAGGGCACCTGACAGACACGGGGAGGGCACCTGTCGCGCAGGGAGGGCACCTGATGCACAGGGACAGTTGGTCTCGATGGTCCGATGGTTCAATAGTGTTTGATTGACTTTTTTGTTTTCCAGGTCTACAGTGTTTTGTCCTACAGCTCTGTTCAGGCTCTGGACCAATCGGGGCGCAGCTCCATAGACTCCGCCCACCTGCACCTGTTGCACCTGGTGACCGTGGCTCACCTGGTGCAGGTGCTGCTGAGCTGTGACTCCGGCGATGACTTAAACCCAGGTAAAGATGGAAGATCTCGTAGAACATTTTGAGATCGACTGAGGTTTGTTCATGGCTGAGAGTTGAGTCGGTGGTTAGTTATTTCATTCGGTGACTGCAGGAACCCGGGGTCCTGCTCTTCTTCTGCTCCCCTCCTCCAACAGCAGGGGGGGCAGATGAGACATGTGAATAACCCGGCAGATGAACTTCCTGAAAGAGTGGAGTGTCCCGGGGCAGCAGTCCTCATGGGTCCGGTGTGGATGAAGAGGACGAGCCGGTGTTCCAGCCGTCACTGAAGCTGACCGAGCGGCTGATGAGCTGGTGGCACGACTCCGGCAGGAGCTCGGGTTCATCGAGCGTCGACGTCAGAGCGGTGTGGTCCTGTCGTCTTCAAAAAGGGTCATTGTCCATCTTCATCGACTCAACTCCATCTCGGAGTTCGATGCTTATTCCAAGGATACATGACCTTCTGGGTCCCATGGGCCTCTCTAGACTTGTCTAATGCTGTTGGCAGGTGCCCCTGGAGGGTTGGACCTACACCCTTGTAACACTTTCAGTTTACACGGCGCCCCAGAGCCCAGAGCCTTCCAGAGTGCTGTAAGGACTTCAGCACAGCTTGGACCAAGTGGTGATGTTCAGTTAGAGGAGCTATTCCAGCACCTCAAAGCAGTCATGGAGAAGACTGAGGCGGCTGGGCCTCCAGCTTGGAAGAAGAGAGGTGCGATCCAGAAGTGTCGTCCTCAAACCAGGATAAAGACCAGGAAACCCCAGACCTGAGAGTCCAGCCTTCAGCACCATAAAGACTCTCTTCTGTTCATCTCAATCCTGACTTCAAACATCACTTTCACGCCTCAGAGTCTGACCCTAAGCAGCCCATACCTGAGCCGGAAGAGAGAGTCCTGGAGGAGGAGGAGGGTGTGGCAGAGGAGGGTCCTTCCTCAGCCCCAGGGGTGCTAACCACTTGCACTCGGCCACGCCTGTTTTACTGATCAAATCCCATCACAGTGGTCTTGGGTGCCCCCTCTGCTCCTGTAATTCTACTCATTTGTGTGAGTGCTACAGAGGGTTAGACACACACATTCTGTATGACATCCTGTGAATGTGGGAGGGGCCAAAATGTAGAAAAGAGGGCCGGCCTTCATCCTTCGGTCAGTGAGTGTTAAAGAGAAGCACTTTAGACCCATATTGTAAAATCCAGTGAGCTCTCCCAGTGTGTGGCTTTCCCCGATTAAAGCTGCCTCAAGTTCTGCTTTTATTAAATGTTTTATTTTGAAAGTCTCTGAGGTTTGAAAGACAAAGTGCTTTGTTCACGTGACTCTGTTCTTGTCCAGCAGAGGACGCCATGGAGCAGGACGGAGCAGGAGCTGAAGAACATCTGACATTGGAGCTGTACAGCCTCGTGCGGACTCACCTGGACAGGTAACGGCCAATCAGAGCGCAGGAGACTGACCAGTGAGAGAGCAGGACACAGACCAATGAGAGAGCAGGACACTGACCAGTGAGAGAGCAGGACACTGACCAATGAGAGAGCAGGACACTGACCAATGAGAGCAGGACACAGACCAATGAGAGAGCAGGACACTGACCAATGAGAGAGCAGGACACAGACCAATGAGAGAGCAGGACACTGACCAATGAGAGAGCAGGACACTGACCAGTGAGAGAGCAGGACACAGACCAATGAGAGAGCAGGACACTGACCAATGAGAGAGCAGGACACAGACCAATGAGAGAGCAGGACACTGACCAATGAGAGAGCAGGACACTGACCAATGAGAGAGCAGGACACTGACCAGTGAGAGAGCAGGACACAGACCAATGAGAGAGCAGGACACTGACCAATGAGAGAGCAGGACACTGACCAATGAGAGAGCAGGACACAGACCAGTGAGAGAGCAGGACACTGACCAATGAGAGAGCAGGACACTGACCAATGAGAGAGCAGGACACTGACCAATGAGAGAGCAGGACACTGACCAATGAGAGAGCAGGACACAGACCAATGAGAGAGCAGGACACTGACCAGTGAGAGAGCAGGACACTGACCAATGAGAGAGCAGGACACTGACCAATGAGAGAGCAGGACACTGACCAATGAGAGAGCAGGACACTGACCAATGAGAGAGCAGGACACTGACCAATGAGAGAGCAGGACACTGACCAATGAGAGAGCAGGACACAGACCAGTGAGAGAGCAGGACACTGACCAATGAGAGAGCAGGACACTGACCAATGAGAGAGCAGGACACTGACCAATGAGAGAGCAGGACACTGACCAATGAGAGAGCAGGACACTGACCAGTGAGAGAGCAGGACACTGACCAATGAGAGAGCAGGACACTGACCAATGAGAGAGCAGGACACAGACCAATGAGAGAGCAGGACACTGACCAGTGAGAGAGCAGGACACTGACCAATGAGAGAGCAGGACACTGACCAATGAGAGAGCAGGACACTGACCAATGAGAGAGCAGGACACTGACCAGTGAGAGAGCAGGACACTGACCAATGAGAGAGCAGGACACTGACCAATGAGAGAGCAGGACACAGACCAGTGAGAGAGCAGGACACTGACCAATGAGAGAGCAGGACACAGACCAATGAGAGAGCAGGACACTGACCAATGAGAGAGCAGGACACTGACCAATGAGAGAGCAGGACACTGACCAATGAGAGAGCAGGACACTGACCAATGAGAGAGCAGGACACTGACCAATGAGAGAGCAGGACACTGACCAATGAGAGAGCAGGACACTGACCAGTGAGAGAGCAGGACACTGACCAATGAGAGAGCAGGACACTGACCAATGAGAGAGCAGGACACAGACCAGTGAGAGAGCAGGACACTGACCAATGAGAGAGCAGGACACTGACCAATGAGAGAGCAGGACACTGACCAATGAGAGCAGGACACTGACCAATGAGAGAGCAGGACACTGACCAATGAGAGAGCAGGACACTGACCAATGAGAGAGCAGGACACTGACCAATGAGAGAGCAGGACACTGACCAATGAGAGAGCAGGACACTGACCAATGAGAGAGCAGGACACAGACCAATGAGAGAGCAGGACACTGACCAATGAGAGAGCAGGACACTGACCAATGAGAGAGCAGGACACAGACCAATGAGAGAGCAGGACACTGACCAATGAGAGAGCAGGACACTGACCAATGAGAGAGCAGGACACAGACCAATGAGAGAGCAGGACACTGACCAATGAGAGAGCAGGACACTGACCAATGAGAGAGCAGGACACAGACCAGTGAGAGAGCAGGACACTGACCAGTGAGAGAGCAGGACACTGACCAGTGAGAGAGCAGGACACTGACCAATGAGAGAGCAGGACACTGACCAGTGAGAGAGCAGGACACTGACCAATGAGAGAGCAGGACACAGACCAATCAGAGCGCAGGACAGTTCTAGTCGACTTCATAATCTGCTCTCTTCCAGTGCACTTCCGACGGCGGCCTCTGGGTGGCAGTTGTGGCGCCGTGTGAAAGCTGCACTTCTGCCGTTTCTTCGCTGCACCGCCATGTTCTTCCACTACTTACACTCCACAGCGCCCCCTGCTGGCCTGCTCTGTGAGTCACACACACACACACACACTCCACAGCGCCCCCTGCCTGTCAGGCTGACACACTGGGGGGGCACCTGACAGTTAGAGTTCTACTGAGGATTTTGACATTTATCCCATGAGTCTTTGCTCCTTCTTTTGTCTCGCCGTTGATCCGGTGCAGAAGTGGCTGCTGTTGTGCCTTTGGGCTTCACAAAATTCAACTGATTTGAGTTAGATTTTGTGCCAATAGTAATTTATCTTTTGGATCAAGACGTCACAGAATTTGAAATGGTTTGTTGCAGTGTCCGACGGAGACCAGTGGGAGGCGCTCTGCAGTTACCTGAGTCTCCCCTCAAACCTACTTCTGCTGCACAGCCAACAGCGCCCCCTGCTGGAGCCGCTCATTCACAGGTAAGTCCTCTGCTCCCATTGGTTGCTCTGTCCTGGGCTCTGATTGGCTGACAGTCTGTGTCCTGGGCTCTGATTGGCTCACAGTCTGTGTCCAGGGCTCTGATTGGCTGAGAGTCTGCCCTGGGCTCTGATAGGCTGACAGTCTCTGCCCTGGGCTCTGATTAGCTGAGAGTCTGTGTCCTGGGCTCTGATTGGCTCACAGTCTGTGTCCTGGGCTCTGATTGGCTCACAGTCTGTGTCCTGGGCTCTGATTGGCTCACAGTCTGTGTCCTGGGCTCTGATTGGCTGACTGTCTCTGTTCTGGGCTCTGATTGGCTCACAGTCTCTGTTCTGGGCTCTGATTGGTTGATTTTCAGATGGTGCTCAGACCCCAGAGTCCAGCAGCGTCTCAGTCGGTCCGAGTCTGGTTCTGGTTCTGGTTCTGGTTCTGGTCTCATTCGTTTTCCACGAGAATCCAACAGTTTGGTGGATCTGCCTCAAGACTACAGCGTCCTGATCAACCAGGCCTCGTCCTTCACGTAAGAAAACAAGATTGTTCTGGAGAAAACCTTCACAGTGAAGGATCATAGCCTCAGGACGTTTGAAGAGTAACACGACAAGAAAAGATCAAGGGTTGGACTGATGTCCACACAGCGAGCAAAGAAGAAGAAGAAGAGTGTGGAGCTGTGCGCCTCCTGGTGTTCAGTGTGCAGCTGCGTTCTCATGTTTAATGTGTCTCATGTTCAGCTGTTTAACGTGTGTCTGGTGTTGCGTTCAGGTGTCTAACGTGTGTCTGGTGTTGCGTTCAGGTGTCTAACGTGTGTCTGGTGTTGCGTTCAGGTGTTTGACGTGTGTCTGGTGTTGCGTTCAGGTGTTTGACGTGTGTCTGGTGTTGCGTTCAGGTGTTTGACGTGTGTCTGGTGTTGCGTTCAGGTGTTTGACGTGTGTCTGGTGTTGCGTTCAGGTGTTTGACGTGTGTCTGGTGTTGCGTTCAGGTGTCTGACGTGTGTCTGGTGTTGCGTTCAGGTGTCTGACGTGTGTCTGGTGTTGCGTTCAGGTGTCTAACGTGTGTCTGGTGTTGCGTTCAGGTGTCTAAGGTGTGTCTGGTGTTGCGTTCAGGTGTCTAAGGTGTGTCTGGTGTTGCGTTCAGGTGTTTGACGTGTGTCTGGTGTTGCGTTCAGGTGTGTAACGTGTGTCTGGTGTTGCGTTCAGGTGTGTAACGTGTGTCTGGTGTTGCGTTCAGGTGTCTGACGTGTGTCTGGTGTTGCGTTCAGGTGTCTGACGTGTGTCTGGTGTTGCGTTCAGGTGTCTGACGTGTGTCTGGTGTTGCGTTCAGGTGTCTGACGTGTGTCTGGTGTTGCGTTCAGGTGTCTGACGTGTGTCTGGTGTTGCGTTCAGGTGTCTTACGTGTGTCTGGTGTTGCGTTCAGGTGTCTGGCGTGTGTCTGGTGTTGCGTTCAGGTGTCTATCGTGTGTCTGGTGTTGCGTTCAGGTGTCGAACGTGTGTCTGGTGTTGCGTTCAGGTGTCTGACGTGTGTCTGGTGTTGCGTTCAGGTGTCTGACGTGTGTCTGGTGTTGCGTTCAGGTGTCTGACGTGTGTCTGGTGTTGCGTTCAGGTGTCTGACGTGTGTCTGGTGTTGCGTTCAGGTGTCTGACGTGTGTCTGGTGTTGCGTTCAGGTGTCTGACGTGTGTCTGGTGTTGCGTTCAGGTGCCTGGCGTGTGTCTGGTGTTGCGTTCAGGTGTCTGGCGTGTGTCTGGTGTTGCGTTCAGGTGTCTGGCGTGTGTCTGGTGTTGCGTTCAGGTGTCTGGCGTGTGTCTGGTGTTGCGTTCAGGTGTCTGGCGTGTGTCTGGTGTTGCGTTCAGGTGTCTGGCGTGTGTCTGGTGTTGCGTTCAGGTGTCTGGCGTGTGTCTGGTGTTGCGTTCAGGTGTCTGGCGTGTGTCTGGTGTTGCGTTCAGGTGTCTGGCGTGTGTCTGGTGTTGCGTTCAGGTGTCTGGCGTGTGTCTGGTGTTGCGTTCAGGTGTCTGGCGTGTGTCTGGTGTTGCGTTCAGGTGTCTGGCGTGTGTCTGGTGTTGCGTTCAGGTGTCTGGCGTGTGTGTGGTGTTGCGTTCAGGTGTCTGACGTGTGTGTGGTGTTGCGTTCAGGTGTCTGACGTGTGTCTGGTGTTGCGTTCAGGTGTATGACGTGTGTCTGGTGTTGCGTTCAGGTGTCTAAGGTGTGTCTGGTGTTGCGTTCAGGTGTCTGGCGTGTGTCTGGTGTTGCGTTCAGGTGTCTGGCGTGTGTCTGGTGTTGCGTTCAGGTGTCTGGCGTGTGTCTGGTGTTGCGTTCAGGTGTCTGGCGTGTGTCTGGTGTTGCGTTCAGGTGTCTGACGTGTGTCTGGTGTTGCGTTCAGGTGTCTGACGTGTGTCTGGTGTTGCGTTCAGGTGTCTGACGTGTGTCTGGTGTTGCGTTCAGGTGTCTAACGTGTGTCTGGTGTTGCGTTCTGGTGTCTAACGTGTGTCTGGTGTTGCGTTCAGGTGTCTGACGTGTGTCTGGTGTTGCGTTCAGGTGTCTAACGTGTGTCTGGTGTTGCGTTCAGGTGTCTGACGTGTGTCTGGTGTTGCGTTCAGGTGTCTGACGTGTGTCTGGTGTTGCGTTCAGGTGTCTAACGTGTGTCTGGTGTTGCGTTCTGGTGTCTTACGTGTGTCTGGTGTTGCGTTCAGGTGTCTGACGTGTGTCTGGTGTTGCGTTCAGGTGTCTAACGTGTGTCTGGTGTTGCGTTCAGGTGTCTGTCGTGTGTCTGGTGTTGCGTTCTGGTGTCTCTCGTGTGTCTGGTGTTGCTGTCAGGTGTCTGTCGTGTGTCTGGTGTTGCGTTCAGGTGTCTGACGTGTGTCTGGTGTTGCGTTCAGGTGTCTGACGTGTGTCTGGTGTTGCGTTCAGGTGTCTGACGTGTGTCTGGTGTTGCGTTCAGGTGTCTGACGTGTGTCTGGTGTTGCGTTCAGGTGTCTGACGTGTGTCTGGTGTTGCGTTCAGGTGTCTAACGTGTGTCTGGTGTTGCGTTCAGGTGTCTGACGTGTGTCTGGTGTTGCGTTCAGGTGTCTGACGTGTGTCTGGTGTTGCGTTCAGGTGTCTGACGTGTGTCTGGTGTTGCGTTCAGGTGTCTGACGTGTGTGTCTGGTGTTGCGTTCAGGTGTCTGGCGTGTGTCTGGTGTTGCGTTCAGGTGTCTGGCGTGTGTCTGGTGTTGCGTTCAGGTGTCTGGCGTGTGTCTGGTGTTGCGTTCAGGTGTCTGGCGTGTGTCTGGTGTTGCGTTCTGGTGTCTTTGGTGTGTCGGGTGTTGCGTTCAGGGGTCTGTCGTGTGTCTGGTGTTGCGTTCAGGTGTCTGACGTGTGTCTGGTGTTGCGTTCAGGTGTCTGACGTGTGTCTGGTGTTGCGTTCAGGTGTCTGACGTGTGTCTGGTGTTGCGTTCAGGTGTCTGACGTGTGTCTGGTGTTGCGTTCAGGTGTCTGACGTGTGTCTGGTGTTGCGTTCAGGTGTCTGACGTGTGTCTGGTGTTGCGTTCAGGTGTCTGACGTGTGTCTGGTGTTGCGTTCAGGTGTCTGACGTGTGTCTGGTGTTGCGTTCAGGTGTCTGACGTGTGTCTGGTGTTGCGTTCAGGTGTCTGACGTGTGTCTGGTGTTGCGTTCAGGTGTCTGACGTGTGTCTGGTGTTGCGTTCAGGTGTCTGACGTGTGTCTGGTGTTGCGTTCAGGTGTCTGACGTGTGTCTGGTGTTGCGTTCAGGTGTCTGACGTGTGTCTGGTGTTGCGTTCAGGTGTCTGACGTGTGTCTGGTGTTGCGTTCAGGTGTCTGACGTGTGTCTGGTGTTGCGTTCAGGTGTCTGACGTGTGTCTGGTGTTGCGTTCAGGTGTTTGACGTGTGTCTGGTGTTGCGTTCAGGTGTCTGACGTGTGTGTCTGGTGTTGCGTTCAGGTGTCTGACGTGTGTCTGGTGTTGCGTTCAGGTGTCTGACGTGTGTCTGGTGTTGCGTTCAGGTGTCTGACGTGTGTCTGGTGTTGCGTTCAGGTGTCTGACGTGTGTCTGGTGTTGCGTTCAGGTGTCTGACGTGTGTCTGGTGTTGCGTTCAGGTGCCCTCGTTCCTCCGGGGATCAGGCTCGTGCTCCCACCCTGTGCCTCGTTTGTGGGACGCTGCTCTGTTCTCAGAGTTATTGCTGCCAAACGGAGCTCGACGGAGACGACCTCGGCGCCTGCACCTTCCACGCCCTCACCTGCGGCGCGGGGGCGGGGCTATTCTTCAGGTAACTGCAAGGGGCGGGGCTATTGTTCAGGTAACTGCAAGGGGCGGGGCTATTGTTCAGGTAACTGCAAGGGGCGGGTCTATTCTTCAGGTAACTGCAAGGGGCGGAGCTATTCTTCTGGTAACTGCAAGGGGTGGTGCTATTGTTCAGGTAACTGCAAGGGGTGGGGCTATTGTTCAGGTAACTGCAAGGGGCGGGGCTATTCTTCAGGTAACTGCAAGGGGTGGGGCTATTGTTCAGGTAACTGCAAGGGGCGGGGCTATTCTTCAGGTAACTGCAAGGGGCGGTGCTATTCTTCAGGTAACTGCAAGGGGCGGAGCTATTGTTCAGGTAACTGCAAGGGGTGGGGCTATTGTTCAGGTAACTGCAAGGGGCGGGGCTATTCTTCAGGTAACTGCAAGGTGCGGTGCTATTCTTCAGGCAACTGCAAGGGGCGGGGCTATTGTTCAAGTAACTGCAAGGGGCGGGGCTATTCTTCAGGTAACTGCAAGGGGCGGTGCTATTCTTCAGGTAACTGCAAGGGGCGGAGCTATTGTTCAGGTAACTGCAAGGGGTGGGGCTATTGTTCAGGTAACTGCAAGGGGCGGGGCTATTCTTCAGATAACTGCAAGGGGCGGGGCTATTCAGATAACTGCAAGGGGCGGGGCTATTGTTCAGGTAACTGCAAGGGGCGGGGCTATTGTTCAGATAACTGCAGGGGGCGGGGCTATTCAGATAACTGCAAGGGGCGGGGCTATTGTTCAGGTAACTGCAAGGGGCGGGGCTATTGTTCAGGTAACTGCAAGGGGCGGGGCTATTGTTCAGGTAACTGCAGGGGGCGGGGCTATTCTTCAGGTAACTGCAAGGGGCGGGGCTATTGTTCAGATAACTGCAAGGGGCGGGGCTATTGTTCAGATAACTGCAGGGGGCGGGGCTATTGTTCAGGTAACTGCAGGGGGCGGGGCTATTCTTCAGGTAACTGCAGGGGGCGGGGCTATTCTTCAGGTAACTGCAAGGGGCGGGGCTATTGTTCAGATAACTGCAAGGGGCGGGGCTATTGTTCAGATAACTGCAGGGGGCGGGGCTTCAGGTAAAGAATCGAATCAAAGGAAACAGTGATACATTTGACAGATGAGTCTTAACATCAGATGTTTAAAGGTGGAATGGAGGATTTCTCGCCGATTTGAAAATCTGCGACTGTTAGTCCTTTTTTTGAAAAAGCGCATGCGCAGGTTCCCCCTCCCTCCCTCCCCGTTTCTCCTGAGTGAACGCCTAGCAAACCTCGTGAACGAGCACCAGCAGCACTGCCCATGTGCATTTGTTTACAAGACGATTGGTGTCGCTTTCTCACGACAACCTCCGCCAAGAAGATTTAATAATACACTCCATATACAATAAGCTAAAAAAAGAGTCAGATAAACAGTTACCTGTCCAGCAGACACTTTGCAGGAGGCATCAGCCTGTTTTGCGCTTTCAATGCTCGCCAGCGCGTAAACGATTCCCCCAGAATAACACGCCTTTTGTTTCTTTCCTCTGCAGACTTTCGTCTCTTCTGTCAAAGCTCCAAAACAGTCTTTCTCTTTCGTCCCTCAGCCATTTCGGTTCTTCGCGGATGAAAGTTTAGACCTACAATGACGGAACTCGCCGCTAACCTCCTGCTACATAAACACACTAGCATATCAACCACGCATGCGCGGCCAGGGGAGCGAGCGTTTCCCCTGGACGAGCCTGAGGGCGTGCCCTAGCACCAGAGAATGATTGACACCTGAGCCGACCAGTTATTTGTGCTACCCACCAGGAAATGAGATTCTGATTTGTCGCCCAAAATCCTCCATTCAACCTTTAAGTCTGTGCTCCGTACGAGAGTCTGTCACTGAGGCTGAACTAAAACTAATGCCCCTCCTCTTCCCCCCTCTCCCCCCCTCCCCCCCCCCCTCCCTCTCCTCTCTCCCCTCCTCCCCTCCTCCCCTCTCTTCTCCCCCCCCTCTCCCCCCCCTCTCCCTCTCCTCCCCCCTCCTCTCACCCCTCCTCCTCTCTTCTCCCCCCTCCCCTCCTCCTCTCCCCCTGTCCCTCCCCTCCCTCTCCCCCCCTCCTCCCCTCCCCTCCCTCTCCTCTCTCCCCCCCCTCCCCCCTCAGGGTGCGTGAGTGTCAGGTGCTCTTTGTTGCGGGGAAGACCAAAGGCTGCTTCTATCCTCCTCCGTATTTGGACGATTACGGCGAGACGGACCAAGGGCTCAAGTGAGTGTCGTGTTTATGACTCAAACCAGGAGTTACTTCGGTGTTTACACCGAGCTGAAGCCAAAGGAGTGAAAGTGAACACTCAGAGTGTAAAGTCTAAAGTGTAAAGTGAACACTCAGAGTGTAAAGTCTAAAGTATAAAGTCAGAGTGTAAAGTGTAAAGTGTAAAGTGTAAAGTCAGAGTGTAAAGTGTAAAGTGTAAAGTCAGAGTGTAAAGTGTAAAGTGTAAAGTCAGAGTGTAAAGTGTAAAGTGTAAAGTCAGAGTGTAAAGTGTAAAGTGAACACTCAGAGTGTAAAGTGTAAAGTATAAAGTCAGAGTGTAAAGTGTAAAGTGAACACTCAGAGTGTCAAGTCTAAAGTCAGAGTGTAAAGTGAACACTCTGAGTGTAAAGTGTAAAGTCAGAGTGTAAAGTCAGTGTAAAGTGGAAGTGTGTAAAGTGGGAGTGTAAAGTGTAAAGTGGGAGTGTAAAGTGTAAAGTGTGAGTGTAAAGTGTAAAGTGGGAGTGTAAAGTGTAAAGTGGGAGTGTAAAGTGTAAAGTGGGAGTGTAAAGTGTAAAGTGGGAGTGTAAAGTGTAAAGTGGGAGTGTAAAGTGTAAAGTGGGAGTGTAAAGTGGGAGTGTAAAGTGTAAAGTGTGAGTGTAAAGTGTGAGTGTAAAGTGGGAGTGTAAAGTGTAAAGTGGGAGTGTAAAGTGTGAGTGTAAAGTGTAAAGTGGGAGTGTAAAGTGTAAAGTGTGAGTGTAAAGTGTGAGTGTAAAGTGTAAAGTGGGAGTGTAAAGTGGGAGTGTAAAGTGGGAGTGTAAAGTGTAAAGTGGGAGTGTAAAGTGTAAAGTGGGAGTGTAAAGTGTAAAGTGGGAGTGTAAAGTGGGAGTGTAAAGTGTAAAGTGGGAGTGTAAAGTGGGAGTGTAAAGTGTAAAGTGGGTGTGTAAAGTGGGAGTGTAAAGTGGGAGTGTAAAGTGTAAAGTGGGAGTGTAAAGTGTAAAGTGGGAGTGTAAAGTGGGAGTGTAAAGTGTAAAGTGGGAGTGTAAAGTGGGAGTGTAAAGTGTAAAGTGGGAGTGTAAAGTGTAAAGTGGGAGTGTAAAGTGGGAGTGTAAAGTGGGAGTGTAAAGTGTAAAGTGGGAGTGTAAAGTGTAAAGTGGGAGTGTAAAGTGGGAGTGTAAAGTGGGAGTGTAAAGTGGGAGTGTAAAGTGGGAGTGTAAAGTGTAAAGTGGGAGTGTAAAGTGTAAAGTGGGAGTGTAAAGTGTAAAGTGGGAGTGTAAAGTGTAAAGTGGGAGTGTAAAGTGTAAAGTGGGAGTGTAAAGTGTAAAGTGGGAGTGTAAAGTGGGAGTGTAAAGTGTAAAGTGGGAGTGTAAAGTGTAAAGTGGGAGTGTAAAGTGGGAGTGTAAAGTGGGAGTGTAAAGTGTAAAGTGGGAGTGTAAAGTGGGAGTGTAAAGTGTAAAGTGGGAGTGTAAAGTGTAAAGTGGGAGTGTAAAGTGGGAGTGTAAAGTGGGAGTGTAAAGTGGGAGTGTAAAGTGTAAAGTGGGAGTGTAAAGTGTAAAGTGGGAGTGTAAAGTGTAAAGTGGGAGTGTAAAGTGTAAAGTGGGAGTGTAAAGTGTAAAGTAGGAGTGTAAAGTGGGAGTGTAAAGTGGGAGTGTAAAGTGTAAAGTAGGAGTGTAAAGTGGGAGTGTAAAGTGGGAGTGTAAAGTGGGAGTGTAAAGTGGGAGTGTAAAGTGGGAGTGTAAAGTGGGAGTGTAAAGTGGGAGTGTAAAGTGGGAGTGTAAAGTGGGAGTGTAAAGTGTAAAGTGGGAGTGTAAAGTGGGAGTGTAAAGTGTAAAGTGGGAGTGTAAAGTGGGAGTGTAAAGTGTAAAGTAGGAGTGTAAAGTGGGAGTGTAAAGTGGGAGTGTAAAGTGGGAGTGTAAAGTGTAAAGTGGGAGTGTAAAGTGTAAAGTGGGAGTGTAAAGTGTAAAGTGGGAGTGTAAACGTGGATCTGAAGGCCTGTGTTTTTCAGGCGCGGGAATCCTCTGAAACTGTGCACCGAGCGATACCAGAAGATCCAGCGTTTGTGGAGACAGCACGCCTTGGCAGAGGTCATAGCTCACGCACAAGAAGCCAATCAGACGCTGGCCGCCATTGACTGGCAGCACCTCTGACCAATCAGAGCGTCCCAATGAAGTTCTGTCTGAATGTGCTTTTGTTAATGACTTCTCACGTGGAGCCTGAAGTTCTGAGGCTGTGACTGGTCCAGGCCTTGGTCCTGGTCCTGGTCCTGGTCCAGATCCTGGTCTTGGACTTGGGTAAAGGGTTGGATAAATGGAAGTCCTTGAAAAGACAATATCAATTTGTTCTGAGGGCGAGGAAGGGCATCCGGTCTAAAGGCGGAGCTTGTTTTTTCTGCAGCCTTTCTCTCATCAGCTGATGCTGGCGTCAAAGATATTCAGTGTCACTGGATTCTACGAGAAGCACAACGTCAGAACTTTAAGTCCGTTAGCCGTTAGCTCATCAAGAAGCTAATCCAATCATTATGTAAGGAAAAACACACACTTTAACAAGGCTTTGATCTAAACCTGTCGACACTCTGGAATATTCATGATGTGTCTTTAGCAGCTAATGCTAACGGCTCTAGGTAAACACATCAGACTGCAGATGTGTCTTTAGCAGCTAATGCTAACGGCTCTAGGTAAACACATCAGACTGCAGATGTGTCTTTAGCAGCTAATGCTAACGGCTGTAGGTAAACACATCAGACTGCAGATGTGTCTTTAGCAGCTAATGCTAACGGCTCTAGGTAAACACATGAGACTGCAGATGTGTCTTTAGCAGCTAATGCTAACGGCTCTAGGTAAACACATGAGACTGCAGATGTGTCTTTAGCAGCTAATGCTAACGGCTGTAGGTAAACACATGAGACTGCAGATGTGTCTTTAGCAGCTAATGCTAACGGCTCTAGATAAACACATGAGACTGCAGATGTGTCTTTAGCAGCTAATGCTAACGGCTCTAGGTAATCACATGAGACTGCAGATGTGTCTTTAGCAGCTAATGCTAACGGCTGTAGGTAAACACATGAGACTGCAGATGTGTCTTTAGCAGCTAATGCTAACGGCTCTAGGTAATCACATGAGACTGCAGATGTGTCTTTAGCAGCTAATGCTAACGGCTGTAGGTAAACACATGAGACTGCAGATGTGTCTTTAGCAGCTAATGCTAACGGCTCTAGGTAAACACATGAGACTGCAGATGTGTCTTTAGCAGCTAATGCTAACGGCTCTAGGTAAACACATGAGACTGCAGCCCTTCATATCTTTCTGGATTCGCTGCGATGGAAAGTGGTTTACAGCATGAGCCTCAAACGCAGCATCGACTTATTTATTTATCAGTGGGTTTTGATTTGTTTTGTGACGTTACTTCATGGACAGAGCTAACCCTGGTGTCATTCCTCAGTTTGAGTCAGGCTGCTAATTGTTAGCTTGACTATATTATATAATTAAAAATGCCTGAAACGGTAAAATGTGTTCTCTGTCAGTTGTAGCTTTTGTTAATTTGAGTTAAAAAAGAGTTTGTGAAGAAAGTTTCATAAAGTTTATTTTGGATAAAAACAGTGGGACTTCCACAAAACATAATTAATAAACTGGATTCAAAGAGTTTGTCTGATCTGTTTAGCTTTGTTCATGTTTAAATCTGAGCTGTAACTCTGAAAACAGGGTGTAGGGGATCCAAGGACCACTTTGGAGTTGCTGGACATTGTACTTTCCCGGCGGGACATTTAGATGAGGGAGGCCATTTCTGATCACGATGGTGGTGCCCCCGCCTCGATTAGAGCAAGGGATGATGGGAGAAAAGCGTTAGGTGTTAAGTTATCTCGATGACCCTCCCCGTCCAAGCTGAGCGCAGGGACAGTTTGGAGTAGAGGGTCAAAGGTTTGGCACTGGCCCACGTACGTCGTAGGAGAACATTCCTCTTTCTTTCCAATGTCCTTGCCATGGGGTCTTTTGTTTAAATGAAAACCGTTGTAAGTCCACCGAGGGATTTTTCAAGGTCGATCTTGGCCAATGGACATACGGTCCTTCTTTCCGACGTGTGGCCTTCAGAGAGACCAGTTGGGAGGTGGACGGGAAAAGCCTTCCTTTAAGCATTGTTAAAGTGAGGTGAAATTTGAAGCATATGTGAATCAATGTTGTGTATAATGTGGTAAAAGGCCTTGTTCAGCCCCTTTTGTTGGCATATTTTGTCAGCCTGTTTGGCATGTGTCTTGAATGGCTAAGGTTAGGGTGAAGGTCAGGTTTGGTGTTATGAAGCATTAAAGGAGACGTGCCGTCTTTGTGGAGGGCTTTTTCAAAGAAGAGTTTAAACACTGGATGGAGAAACCTCAAGGAATTAATGAGTGCTTTTGTTACTCCAACTGAAGTGAAAAGCAGAAAATTGGGTGGAAGTTGAGACTTCTATGTCCGGTTAGGTTTAGGCATTGGTCTTGAATGGCTAAGGTTAGGTTTAAGGTCAGGCTTGGGGTTATGAAACATGAACGTTGTTCAGCCTGTTTTATTGCCCTATTTTTTGGAGATTTTAAAGTTAAGGTCAGTGAGAATTTGGAACACATCTTCAGCAGTAGACCTTGGTGTCATCGAGTGTTTCGGCCATTTAACTCTGGACACTCTCTTCCAAGGCTGGCCCCACGTAGAGTGATCAGTTCTCGTGGTGTGTCCCTCGTCCAATCAGGGTTTTGGGCTGGGTTTTAGAGTCAGATGCTCCAGGTCTAAGATCAGCCACCGCCCCAGAACCAACAGACGCCCTGCCAGAGATAAGATCAGATAGAGATCCTTTATTAGTCCCACAATGGGGAAATTCCACTGTTGCAACAGTTTAGGACAGGAATGAATGAAACAGGTGCATGCAATAAAAATAGGATAAATAAACATAGTAATAAAAATACAATATAAAGTATAAAGTGCACACTCTTATTTACAGTAAAAATAGCAAATAAAGTGTCTTAAGTGTGTGTTATATACAGTAAGTGACTATAGTGAGGTAAAGTGTATTAATAGTTAAATTATATTGCACATGATTATCACAGGTGACTGACACATGTTACAGTATTGCACATGATTATCACAGGTGAATGACACATGTTACAGTATTGCACATGATTATCACAGGTGACTGACACATGTTACAGTATTGCACATGATTATCACAGGTGAATGACACATGTTACAGTATTGCACATGATTATAGCGGGTGAATGGCACATGTTACAGTATTGCACATGATTATCACAGGTGACTGACACATGTTACAGTATTGCACATGATTATCACAGGTGAATGACACATGTTACAGTATTGCACATGATTATAGCGGGTGAATGGCACATGTTACAGTATTGCACATGATTATAACAGGTGAATGACACATGTTACAGTATTGCACATGATTATAGCGGGTGAATGACACATGTTACAGTATTGCACATGATTATCACAGGTGACTGACACATGTTACAGTATTGCACATGATTATCACAGGTGAATGACACATGTTACAGTATTGCACATGATTATAACAGGTGAATGACACATGTTACAGTATTGCACATGGTTATAGCGGGTGACTGACACATGTTACAGTATTGCACATGATTATCACAGGTGACTGACACATGTTACAGTATTGCACATGATTATCACAGGTGAATGATACATGTTACAGTATTGCACATGATTATAGCGGGTGACTGACACATGTTACAGTATTGCACATGATTATAGCGGGTGACTGACACATGTTACAGTATTGCACATGATTATAGCGGGTGAATGACACATGTTACAGTATTGCACATGATTATAGCGGGTGAATGACACATGTTACAGTATTGCACATGATTATAGCGGGTGAATGACACATGTTATAGTATTGCACATGATTATAGCGGGTGAATGACACATGTTACAGTATTGCACATGATTATAGCGGGTGACTGACACATGTTACAGTATTGCACATGATTATCACAGGTGAATGACACATGTTACAGTATTGCACATGATTATAACAGGTGAATGACACATGTTACAGTATTGCACATGATTATAGCGGGTGACTGACACATGTTACAGTATTGCACATGATTATCACAGGTGAATGACACATGTTACAGTATTGCACATGATTATAGCAGGTGAATGACACATGTTACAGTATTGCACATGATTATAGCGGGTGAATGACACATGTTACAGTATTGCACATGATTATCACAGGTGAATGACACATGTTACAGTATTGCACATGATTATAGCGGGTGAATGACACATGTTACAGTATTGCACATGATTATAGCGGGTGACTGACACATGTTACAGTATTGCACATGATTATCACAGGTGAATGACACATGTTACAGTATTGCACATGATTATAACAGGTGAATGACACATGTTACAGTATTGCACATGGGTATAGCACCTGTGTGTGTTGGCCCCCCGTAGTGTGCGATTGACCCCAAAATGGTGTCAAACGTTTGTGCATGTTTTATTTTGAAGCACAATGCTTCAAAATAAAACTAACATTCCGGTTAAAATGAGAAAAGCTCTTGGCATAAATGGTATAGAAGCTGTGGCTTCAAGTGCGTCGTCCACATCGTGAGCCGACACTGACATGTTGTTGTTATCGACCACCAAGTTCAAATACAGAATACTTGAATAATAAATGTTCAATGATCCAGAAAGACACTGATACAAATCATGAAGTGTTTATTCTGCAGATATGACCATCGACTGGCTCGTTAATAACTGTTCTATGAAAAAAACAGAGTGTGACACCATTAATGTGTGCAATGTAGTTCAGTAATACATTTACCAACCAGAACCAGTACAGACCAGGATGGACCAATTACATCGACTGGTATCGATCACATTTACACAAACTGTGCTGAAAAGTGTGATTCAGGATCAGTCGACTTCAGCGATCACAACAGAACTGCTTTAAAGTTCCAAGAGTAGGACCTAAAGTTATTCATAAAAGAATGTTCAGAGGATTTGACTAGAGACGTCGTGTTAGAGAAGCTGCTGAACAGGCTCTCACCACCTTTTGTCATTTATTTACTGAAGTGTGTGATAAACAGTAAAGACACTCTGTGTGATCTGCCAGGTCCCAGGGTTAGATGTGGAACTGAAGCAGCGTATGAAGGAGAGGGTCATATGAAAGAGGGTTAGGGTCAGATCTGGTAAGAGTGGCCCTCCTACAGGGCACTGAGGGTAAAGTCACAAACATATGAGTCGGAGTAGAATGGGTAAAACAGCTCCATCTCTTGAGCTCGATGGGAACTTCATAACGAATCCTTGTGAAAGTACTTTAACAGGACAAAGTGAATACAACAAGGAAGGAGACGCCCCCCAGTGGACACTGAACTGTCCACAACAATAAAAAACAAAACAAATAATGGATGGAAAGAGTTTGTCACGAGTGAACCAGAGGGGGGACCCAAAAAGCAGACCAGAGGTGAGGAATCAATGGAAATGATTAACAAAAGGCAGGGCTGGAGCAGACTGGACCGAGGAGCTGAGGCTCGGAAGTCGACTGAACGAACTGGATGAACCATGGTTTTAACTGCAGCTGGTGACGCTGGATGAGACGCCAATCCGCTCTGGACGGGAGTCACGCCCAGGAAGCTCCAAACAAGGACAAAACAGGAGGGGAGGGGGAAGAGACACCCACAGGAGGGAGGAGGCACTAGGCTCATGACAGAAATGCTGTTTTGACTTCAAGCTTATCGATAATGAGGAAATGGCTGATAAACCTTGTGGTGTAGATAATACGGACGCAAACTCCTAAAGCTCAGCTAAATGTCAAGGCTCTGTGTCATATTTTCAGTTTATGCTTTGAAGAGTCAAAGGGTGTCCCTTGGTAAAGAGTTCTCGACAGCAAATAATCTCTCATTTTTTGTGGAACGGCAAAACACCTCGAGTGAGACAAAAAATACTTCAAAATTGTAAATTTGATGGCGGTCTCTCAGTTCTATTACTGGGCAGTGAATATAGCTAGAATGACATACTGGACAAAGTCAGCTGACATACCCTGGTGTCAGTTGGAAGTGCAGTCATGCTCCTCCTCATCACTTTTCACTTTACTGTCTGGTTCGACTTCACTCAACCCCTCTGGCCTTACCTGCAACCCTGTGGTGACTTCCACACTCAAAATATGGTTTCAGTTCAGGAAACATTTTGGTTTTATAACTCCCACTGATGAAGAATCATGTGTTTAAACCTGCATTCACTGATACAGATTTGTCTGTGTGGCATGATAAGGGACTAAAGTGCTTTAAAGATTTCTACAAAGAAGGGGTTTTCAACTCGTTTCCAGCTTTGGCTCGTGAGTTCAATCTCCCACTTTCTCATCTTTTTAGGTACTTTCAGGTCAGACATTGTGTTAGGTCATTGTTCACTGGTTTTCCTCAACTGCCACCTGATCAGGCTTGGGCTGATCTTTTTCAATTGAATCCCTCCCAAAAGTCAATTATTTCCAAAATGTACAGTACTATTCAGTCGTATGACAGTCACTTGAGAGGCTTGGGAGTGTGAGTTGGGTGTGGCTCTTGGGGAAGGCTGGTGGGACTCTGTACTTTTACTCATCCATAAGAGTACTGTTTGTGCACGTTTATCTCTGATACAATTTAAAGTTCTTTTTAGATGTCACGACTCTAAAACAAAGCTAGCTAAGATCTTCCCAACCACAGTAGATGTTTGTGACAGGTGTGGCGGTTCGCCTTGTAATATGTTCTTTTCATGTCCAGCCCTCATGACTTTTTGGCAGATATGTTTAGATTTTATGTCCAAGGTGCTCTCCAGAACTAGTGTTATTTCACCTCATGTGGCGATTTTTGGTCTATCCCCAGTACTCTGTTTTACAACTACAAGTTTTGGCATTCACTTCCCTGACGGCATCTCCTATTACACTAGAAGTCAATACCCCCCCCCCCCCCATCCAGCACACAATGGACTAATGAGGTTATGTCTTTTTTTAAAGTGGAAAAGATCAGATACTCAAAGAAAGGTACTGTTGGCATATTTTTTAAGAAATGGCAGTCCAGTCATTTATTGACCCCCCCCCCCTTTTTTTTTTTTTTTTTTAATTTATTATTATTATTTTTTAAATTATTTACTTATTTATTTTTACCCTTGTTTATTATTTCTTATTTACTTTTATTATCATGATCATTATAATATAGCGGTTGCACTATGTTCTTGTTTAGTTTGTTTTATTTACTGTTAAATTGGAAAACAAATGTACATGATGGCTCTGTATATTTCTATGTACATCAATAAAATATATGAAACAGAAGAGTTCTTGACAGCCTCTGACTGGAAGAACAGTCGTACCCGCCCTGGGGCAGACTGATGACTGGAAGAACAGTCGTACCCGCCCTGGGGCAGACTGATGACTGGAAGAACAGTCGTACCCGCCCTGGGGCAGACTGATGACTGGAAGAACAGTCGTACCCGCCCTGGGGCAGACTGATGACTGGACAGAACAGTCGTACCCGCCCTGGGGCAGACTGATGACTGGACAGAACAGTCGTACCCGCCCTGGGGCAGACTGATGACTGGACAGAACAGTCGTACCCGCCCTGGGGCAGACTGATGACTGGACAGAACAGTCGTACCCGCCCTGGGGCAGACTGATGACTGGACAGAACAGTCGTACCCGCCCTGGGGCAGACTGATGACTGGACAGAACAGTCGTACCCGCCCTGGGGCAGACTGATGACTGTACAGAACAGTCGCCGCCCGCAGGGCAGACTGATGACTGGACAGAACAGTCGTTGGGGCAGACTGATGACCTGGACAGAACAGTCGTTTCACCCGCCCGCAGGTCAGACTGATGACTGGACAGAACAGTCGTACCCGCCCTGGGGCAGACTGATGACTGGACAGAACAGTCGTTCCCGCCCTGGGGCAGACTGATGACTGGACAGGGCAGACAGTCGATACCGCCCCTGGGGCAGACTGATGACCTGGACAGAACAGTCGTGATTGCCGCCCTGGGGCAGACTGATGACTGGACAGAACAGTCGTACCCGCCCTGGGGCAGACTGATGACTGGACAGAACAGTCGTACCCGCCCTGGGGCAGACTGATGACTGGAAGAACAGTCGTACCCGCCCTGGGGCAGACTGTGGAGGGTGTTCTGTGTGCTTATAAGGAGGGTCAGTCCACCAGCAGCACTCACAGCTCAGATCGATCGTAGACACTTGTGTTTGTTGATTTTAGAGCAGCTTTTGATCTCGTTGATCTCAGACTTTTACAAATGAAGGAGCTGCTTATGGTTTGAACAGAGAAGCTACAGTTTGTTCAGTTATTGATCTGACAGAGAACAGTGCGCTGCCTTTAATGGTTCACTTTCAAACACGACGATCCTCTCGTGGAGTCCCACAGGGCGGCGTCCTGGGCCCTCTGCTTTACAGTGTTTTTGTAAATGACATGCCATATGTTCTTCAAAAGGCAGGTATGACTGTATATGCGGATGATACGACCAAGTGTTTCATCTGATTTGGTCAATAATCTGCTACAACAGGAGCTAATGTCTGTTATAAAAGGGTCGAGGACAAGTTCAAAGTGAAGATCATGAAAACAAAGTGTCACTGGGATCAACACAATCTGTCAAGACAAAACCCAAGTCAAGACTCAATTATTAGAACGACTTACTGAGGTTAAACTCTTAGACGTCACATTAGATCAAACCATGTCATGGATCATATTAATGACATCATGACTACAATGAGCACAAATACATCTCTGATCAGAAGTGAAGCACATTTTATGTCAAATGAAGAAAAAACACTTTTAACTGAACGACTCTGATCTGAACTGGACTTGTCTGTCGTGAGCTCTAATGTGGTCAACAAAGATCCAGACAACCTACAGAAGGACTCGCTCTGAGTGTCCCATTAAGAGCTAATGTTAATGATATGCTAATGATATGTTAATGATCTGCACAGGAGACTGTCATGGTTCAGTCTGATGTTGTCTTTGCATAAAATATGGACGACACACAAACCTTTGAATCTGTTTTCACATTTACTGTCGTCCTGTAACAGACACGGCTTTAACACCAGACGAGCCTCACACACTTTCACTCTGCCTAAACCTAGAACTAACGACCTGAAAAAAACATTTCTATACAGAGCCGTGTCTGACTGGAATGTGCCGCAAAAGCTGATTATAACAGAGAACCATCGTGTTTTTAAAAGAAGCTTCAAGAAATCAATGTTGAAAATGGAATCACGCTCAATGTTTAAGACAAACTGTACCATCTTTGTGTTTGATCATAAAACCTTATGTTTAAACTCAAATGTCGTTCTGTTTTCTGATTGTTAATGCTCAAATTGTAATATGTTTGTCCTGTAGTGTTTTAAATTGTGAAAGTGGACCCTTTGTCTTTGCTGCTGTAGAGACTAATGGGGATCCTTAAAGAAACAAAATACACCAAATAAAGTGTGATCTGTTTGACAAGTGCACAATGAACCTACATACTGCTGGACTGGAAATGCCAGTATGGATTAGGGCTTTGATCATGAGAGTGTGACCCACTGGCTCAAATGCCTAATGCATGCATCATTTAGAGATTGGCCTGTAGTTATTAACCCCTGAAGGGTCACCTCCTTTCAGAAGAGGTAGAACAATCTTATTACTTATCAGGCTTAAATTAAAGATATTAATTAAAGATGTGACAAAGGTTCAGCAGTAAAGTCAGCAGCCGCTTCAAAAACATTGAGTCCGACTTATCTGGACCTGCTGCCCTTCTGGAATAAAGATATTTGAGTGCTCTGTGCACATCAGACAAAGGAACATTGGTGACTCTAGATGTGCATTCATTCACACATGAACACATTTTAGACACAGCTAGGTTTTCTTCTGGAATTGTAGTTTAAATCGTCAAAGAGAGATCCAGCAGAAACAAAGTGCCCATTGAAATAGTGCAGCAGGTGTAACTTCTCTGTCACACGCCTCCCATTTCTGATGAAGAAGTTTGGAAGTTCATTTGACTGTGAAGAGGAATAAGTGGAACTGACAGTTTTCCAGAACTTCTTTGGATCATTCAGGTTCTTTGTCATCTCAGTAAGGTCAAAGTCAGACTCAGCTTTTTGTACATTTATTTCTAAATTGACGAAAACTAAGCCAATCAGTCTCAAGTTGACTTTTCCTTGCTAAAGCCCAGACCTTATCCCGATCCTTTAAGAGACCCTAACCCTAGCCCTAGCATTCTCAGGAGAGAACCAGGGATTTGTTCTTCCCTTTACATTGAATGTGTGAAAAGGCACATGTTTATCTATCAGCCTTAGGAGTTCATCATGAAAGAAATTCCAAGCTAATTCAACATCGTCAAAGATACTCTACTCCATTCAAATGAGACGAGTCACACAGAAAAGCTTGAGGTCTCGTTTCACCAGGTTTTATCTTTGGTCATTTGACATTTCTGACGGTGGCAATAGCACAGTGGTCACTTAGATCATTCACAAAGATCATTGTCAATCATTGATTGACAATGACTTTTGGATAAAAGTCGAAATGTCTCGATCTTTAAATGGCGTCCGGATGACGACCTCTGAACTCCAATCATTTTAATATTCTTAGGAGTTATGATGATAAATGAACATATATTTGATGTGAAAAATAAGGGATCAAAGAGCTTATTTATTTTAAACAAATCTAAATATATTTGATCTTGTCATATATTATGAATGTTATATTGTTCAATGATTATTTGATTATTGTATAGAAGTAACATCAGGCCTTTTATCTGTGACAGAAAAGATCTATTAGAATAAAACATAAAGATCATACAAATGCATTATCTGTTAAGTCAGGGTTTTACTGAAACTTAAAAATAGAATTGAATTATGAACGTTATTTATGTTATTTATGTTCAGAGCTCGGCCTGAGACACAACAAGGATTTAGTTTGACTTCAAATGATGAAAATCATAGAAGATACAATTTTAAACATCAGTGTGAACTACAGTAAAACAAATGTGCTTATCTGTGATCTTTATTATCTTTATTGTCTGTTGCAGGTCGTCTGATTAGGTCTCAGTTTAAACAGATGTATTTATTGTAAACAAATAAGACTAAATCCACTTGAGGATTGACTGGACGGTGAGCTTTATACAAACAAGGAGAGGATGAAGGAAAAGGACGTGAAGGATCATGAGGATCATTAAGATGTGACAAAGGGCCAGATTAATATCATTTAATTCTTCTATTAATCTGCTCCTTCAATCATGGAAGTATGTTCTGTGTGTTCTGTGTGTTAATGTGTGTTAATGTGTGTTACTGTGTGTTAATCATTGTGTGAACAACGGCATTGACGGTTAGATTCATGAAAGGAACAAATAAATGGATTGATTGATAATATAATAATACAAGGTTGTATTTCACAGTCTGTGCCTCTTGGTCCTGACTCCGCCCCCTGTAGCCTCTTGGTCCTGACTCCGCCCCCTGTAGCCTCTGTTTCTACTGAAGGCGCAGGAGTCTTTCTTTAGTTGTTGGCGCTCTTTCTTTTTACAAACGGATATGTCACCTTGGATTATCTTTGAGAACTAGACAACAGTAAAGCCCCTGAGCCAATCAGGATTCAGAGCACAATGCACTGGAAAAAAACAATCAGCGAAGCCGTGAAAGATGGAACGATATAGCGGACATAGCACTATCTGCTCCCAAGTGTGCAGATCCAGACCCAGAGAGGGTGTTCCCATTGGGCATAAAACATCTCCATCACATAAAGTGCTGCTCTGTTGTGGTGGCCTGACTCACATCTGGACAACAGCAACTTTATAGGCAACTCATAATGGTGTGTAAAAGAAGGGGGCGGTGCCCATCACTGTTGTTATTGATTATAGTGTCATGTTGTAGCACCAGCGACATATTATTATTGTTTTTGTTATTATTATTATTATTATTAATATTAGCACGTTAAGTGGTCGGTGAGATACAGACTGTCAGATGCTGTTGCTGTTCACCTGCTCAGCTGTTTGTCCCGTGCGCGGGGGCGGTCGGGTAATGGGACATGAGCGGCAGGTGTGCGCGCGGGGGGGCGGGGCTCTCACACACGGCGGAGCGGCGGGCACGGGATCAGAGGGAGAGGGGGGTCACCGGGCCGGACGTGTGGATTGTGGACCGGGTTGAACCAGGTGGACCGACAGCACGCGCTCTTCGTGGCCGGTAAGAGCTTCATTCACTTTTCTGTCACGCGGTTGGGTCTGCAGCGCCCCGTTTAGACTTCGCTGTGGGGGAGTTTGGAGAACCAAAGAACTATTATCTGGAGCTAATTGAATGACACGTGTATTTGCAAAGAAAATAATAGTTGTGAACACGTATGTAAAGTTTCGAGGAGCCAAAAACAAATGCGAGAAGAAAAATCAGGTTTGCAAATAAAAAATGTGTAATGATGTGTAAATATAATTTTTTTGCAAATAAAAAAAAAGTTTGCAGAAATTTATAATTTTTCAAAGAAATAGTTTTTATTTTTCACGCAAGAAAAAATATATTTGTGAGAAAAGTTCAGTGACACGACTCTATTTTTCCTGTAATACCCATGTTTCACCTGCGCTGCCCCCTTGTGTCTTTGCGGAGCAGTGTTTTCTTTCCTCGTGTCTTTTTTTTTTGCGCGTGGACTTCTGGCACTGTCTGTGCGTGGGGGGAGGAGTCAGGTGATTGACAGGTGGGAGGGGAACTCAGTAAACAAACAGTTTGGTAAAGTTAGCATCATATTCACAGATTGGGACCTCTGAGGTCAATAGGTCTTAAACGTGAAACTCTTTGGATCATAATCATGTCATATACTCACATTTACAGCCAAATGACGACACCATCGATTTTTAAAATCAAATGCAACAAAATACATTGAGTCAAACATGGAGCCGGAGCTGAGACGAGGCTTAGGGATCAACAAAGAGCACCACCCAAAATGTAACTTTTTTTTTTTTTTTTGAACAAATGCTTACAAACACTCGTAGAGGACAACAATAAAACAAAACAAGATCATAAAATAAACGCTAGGGGGCGTAAGTCTATATAAAGTCACTTAAATACAATCGATCAGTGTTGGGAAGTTACTGATTACAACACAAGCGCTAAGGCCATGGACACATTTTAAAACATAAACCAGTGCAGCTGCTCAGCATTCCCCTCAACACTGAGTCACATTAGATATATTATATATACACACATGGAGCACACCTTCAAAACAAAAGACATTTAGAAATCAGGTGGGAGGTATTATTTGCAGATTTCCAATTCTTCATAGTAATCAGAGAGCCATAAAACAACTTCAATTCATTCATGAAACAAGAAAATGAGGCTTATTTCCTCTCCATTTACTACAATGAATGTGATATTTTGTCAAAAGCAGCACAGTGTTTACAATAGTTTCTGAAGCCGAATCCAACTGGTCAAAATAAAATAGAATGTGAGTCACTTTGAATGGGGGGATTTCCATTTTTAAATTGAGCCCATTTCTGACATCTGACCATAAACCTGGGAGTATTGACAATTAAAAAACAGATGATCCAGAGATTCTTCGTCTAGATTACAAAAGGTACAAGGTTCTACCATGAATGTGAATCTTCTTTTAAGAAGCCGCCCACTGGGTAGATGTTATTCATTATTTTAAAATGTGTTTCCTTTACTTTAGGAGACAGTGGCAATTTAACAAATGTGGAGAATGCTTTAATGTTCATAGAATAATGGTTTGAACTGGGCACATCTTTAAAAGAAGTTCTGTTGAAGTCAAAATAAATCCTTTGTCTTATTTCCTCATTGATAGCTTTAGCGCTGAATGTAGAGTCAGTTACAATCCAATTATTCACTTTTAGAACGGGAAGTGATATCCTTACATTATAGAACTGAAATGTATCTTTGATCATATGAATTAATGATGGAGGGATAGCTTTGCAAACCTTCTGGAAAAATCTGAATTCACAACTTAAGCCATATTTTCCAACAAAAGAGGGAAAGTTCAAAAGATTACCATCACAGTCCATTAGGTCTGTAACAAATAGAATGTTTTTGTCTAACCCGTCCAGTTTAAAGATTGATTTTCTTCCACTCAGTATCGTTCTGTTATTCTGTTATATTTTATGGTTAAAAATCATCTTCCAAAACTGAAGAACCTGTTTATGAAACTTAGACAACGTAATGGGAATTCTGCTGATTTCAAAATCACAGGAATTCAATCCCTCCAAGTTGTTTGAATATGGATTTGGGAATGTGGTACCACATAGAAACAAGAATGATTTCAGCCATTTAATCTTAAAAGTACCAATCATGGCTTCAAAGTCGAGTGCATTAACACCGCCTTATCATACCCTTTAACAAGTTGGGATCTTTTAACATAATGAGTTTGATTTTTCCATAAAAACTGAAAGATGATGGAGTTGGCCTTTTTGATGTTCTGTGGTGATATATACTTGGAGTGACATGGATAAACTACTCTGCTTTAGACAAAAGGTTTCTCCCAAAAATGGTTCAATTCCTGTTTAAGCAGTGACTAAGACGTCTTTTCATGTCCGTCAAACGTCTGTGATATTGACATCTTCTCTTCTGTTTTTAGAGATCAGTATTCACAAACACTTCACTTCATTCTCAACCTTAATTGACATCATATTTTTATGTCGACAAGAATGAATGGGAAGAATTTCACATTTGTTAATGTTTAATGTTAAACCTGATGCTTTTGTGAAGAATGAGACTGACTTGAGTGCTTTTTCAACCATTAAACCATTTTGTAAAAATAATGCTGTGTCATCAGGACTTTGTCTTATTTTATACTGACGCTCAAAAACACATATTCCTTTTAATTCTGGATTATTTTTAATTAGGAGGGTCAGTAATTGAGTTGCTAAAATAAACAATTTGGGTGAAACAGGACGACCTTGTGGAATGCCACGCTGTACCTTGAATCTGGGATTAAGGCACCGAGCTGTAAATATCATTGTAAAACATTTTAATCGTGTTACAGAAAAGTTTTCCAAAACCAAAAAAACCCAAGGCTTCAATCAAAAAAGAGTGTCCAATGTATCGAACGCTTTGTAAAAATCCAAAAATAATACCAGACTTTCATTGTCAATAAATAAAAAAACATATCAAGTATTAATCTAATCTGACTGTTAATGCTAAAAGCAGATTGACATTTATCAATGATATCTCTAAGTCCTCTGTTTAAACACATGGGCTAAATGTTAGAATCATTACATAATAAGGTGATTGGCCTCCACTTATCTAAATGGAAGCATCTGTTTGTGGTTTTGGGATTAAAGTAATAATCCCGTGTTTCATTGTGTTGTTGCAATGCATTCCATAAGAGCTTTATATAACATCACTCTCATGTCCTTCCAAAAGAATTTATAAAAATCAATGGTTAATCCATCCGTGCTGGTGATTTACCAGAGACACTTTAGATATAGCACAATCTAACTCTTCAATTTGTGAGGTTTGGTCCATAGATCATTTGAAGTCTTGGTTAATTGATGGATTAAACTCACTTAACACATCAATCAGAATCAGAACAGTTTGATTTGTATAATTGGGAGTAAAAATATTGTATTTCATTATCAATTAGATTAGGGTCTTCAGTGACAGATCCATTTATTGATCATTTATTCATTTTCTTTTTCATTTCATGAGGTGTTTTTTTCGCCGCCTTCTATCCAGCGGCTCCAGATCTCACAAATGCACCCTTCGCTTTGTCCAAGTAGAGTGCATCCAATTCAGACTGCACTTTATTACATTCTTCAATTTCTTCATTAGATAATCGTGTCTTTTCACATAATATGTTAATATTATTCATAAGATTTAGCTGTTTTCGTTTTTTGAGATTTGAAAGGAATTTACTTTGAATTGAAAGTTCTTTTACTCTGTATTTTAGTCATTCCCATTGACTCACTGCACCCATTTTCAAATGATCTATTTCTAGAAGTAGTTGCTTGACTTTTTTACAAAAATGAGAATTATTTAACAGAATTATTGAATTTCCAGATACGAGTCAGGTTGTGGTTTGGTTTGGAAAACAAAAATGATAATGATATCACACAATGGTCTGTTAACGGAGAAGCTGATGTTACATTCAGTTATGAAATTTATCCATGATGCAGATACAAACCAAAAATCAATTCTTGAACTCTGACCATTGAACTCTGACCATTGAACCGGGTAAACGGAGAAGTTGTAGGGTTTTTAACTGTCCAGTAATCAATCAAATCTGCACTATTCATTAATTTAACAATGATGTCATCATATTTGTGGCTCGTGGAGGATTTCTGTCCATAAATCAGGACCAGGTTAAAATCACCTCCAACTAAAATGTTATCAGTTGAATATATATTTCCACATTCACACATTTGTTTGCATAATTCATCAATTAAGACTTTGTTTTTTCCCCGATCATTATATCCATAAACACCAGAACAACATTTTCATCATTAACTTATCATTAACAGCAATTACTATCACCCAGTGACCATTAGAGTCACTAATATGATTAATGACTTTACCCAGAAATCATCAGCCCAGCAGAGTGTGAGGTCCCATGGCAGCAAAAATAGAATCACCGCATTGCAATTTCCAAAACTTTACATCCTCCTCATTAGAATGAGTTTCCTGAAGACAAACAAAATTGGCGTTTTGCTCCTTACAAAATAGAAAAATAGCTTTTCGTTTTACAATATTTTTAAGCCCCCTCGTGTTCAGTGAAATAAGAGACAACATACCTGGAAATGTAGGTAATGTAGCGCAAGTGCAAAGATGAGACTGTCTGTGTCCTTAGCAAACATTCTTTAACTGTGCGGTTTAGAGTCAGAACATCACAAACAATCCTATAAAACAGAAGAACACCTGTCAGACATGTCCTAGTCCGGGTCTACACGTTGGTTGTCGATCAAAGCATATCCTTCTTTCAGGAATGCTCTCTGGCCTCTTCTCCTGCGCCGCTCTGTCTTCTCTGGAGAAATCCTCTTTAAAGTGGATGTGCATGTCTTTGCACACTCAGGCATCTCTGGACTTCTTCCACACGTCATCCCGGACCGTCCTTGACACAAACTGCATAATGACTGACCGCGGAGTGTTGTTTCCAGTTGCCGCTTTGCCCTTTTTGCCAAGACGATGAACTGTGTCTACCGTGTCCCGGAGCCGCTCCACGGACAAAGGTTTCACTCTTGTCAGGATTCCAATGACCAGCTCCCTGGTGTCTTCCCCATCCTTCTCGGGCAGACCGTTCAGCCGCAAGTTCCATCTTCGTTTGTACCGGGCATGTTCAGCTACCGCTTCTCTGAGACTCTTATTTTCCCCTTGGAGTTCCTTCACTTTCTGTTGCAGTGAGACGATGTTGTCTGTGTTCTCTTTAATCGCCACAGTGTTAGCTTCCATCCTTGTCTCAAACTTCTTTAAAAGCTCATTTTGAGTGTCCAACTTTTCCGACTGCCTATCCAATGCCGCCTTCACCTCAATTACTGCTTTCAGAATGGACTCCATGGCATTTTCATCATAAGGCTTCTCTCTTTTCTTTTTTTTTTGGTTGGGAGCTTTCAGAGGAGTGTGGTCCAAGTTAATTGTCTTCTCGTGGGGTAAGAGCTCATCAACTTCAATACTAGCAACAGCATCGTCATCGCCCGCTTCTCCGGGAGCAGCCAGGTTGTAATCGTGGTCATCCATCATAGCTACCGGTAGCACGTTTTGTAGCAAAAAACAATAGCTCTAAAGTTGTCTTTAAGCTCTTAACAAACGTTGTTTACCACAGGTGTCTTGTTCTGACTTGAACCCTGCACACTGATCACATTTTAAGGACAAAATAAAACTTTTCTATCGGAACCTGCAAGATGCGACTGCTCACTCCGCCATCTTGGATCCTCCCCACCCAAAATGTAACTACTCAACTATGAAAAAACATCTAGTACAGTTACAAAACTCTCATTTTATAATAAATAAGTAATAAATAAACCACTACATTTCACATTTCTCACCATAAAAATCTTTATAACAGTTTTTATGACGAATCATGTTGAATTCTGAATATTGATCTTCAATAACTTTTTTTATTGTTCTATGTACAGTCACCAAATTCACAGAACTGATCAGTAATAGCAATATCTATCTACTATAATCTGGATTTTTCTCAGCAGAAACTGTAAACCAATTTATATGATGGATTATGAATATTAATCTTCAGTAACTTCTTTATTGTTTTATTTAGAGTTCTGGTCCTGGCCAAGAATCTAAGCTCTTATGTATCCTAGACTAGAGAAGACAGTCCTTTTTCAAAATAAATGATCGCTCAGACTCTGATAATAAATTAATTATTTGTTGTGCGGCCAGGTCCCAGTTGATACCGTTGGGGACCACTGTTCTAGAGACTCTGGGACTAACAATAGTCCAGCATTTTGAGAACGAAGAGCTCTGTTTGGATGGTACGCTACTATTGCATCTTTGAGGTAGGATGGGGCCATATTGTTTAAAGCTTTATAAGTCAGGAGGAGGATTTTAAATAAGATTCTAAACTCAACAGGAAGCCAGTGAAGAGACTCTAACACTGGAGAAATATGATCTCTTCTTCTAGTACCTGTTAATAATCTTGCTGCTGCATTTTGAACCAGTTGAAAGCTTCGGTTAGGGGGTTAGGGGGTTAGGGTTAGGGGGTTAGGGGGTTAGGGTTAGAGGGTTAGGGTTAGGGTTAGGGTAAGGGTTTAGGGTTAGGGTTAGGTGTTATAAGTTATCACGATGACCCTCCCCGTCCGAACTAAACGTAGGGACGGTTTGGAGTAGAGGGTCAAAGGTTTGGCACTGGCCCACGTACGTCGTAGGAGAACATTCCTCTTTCTTTCCAATGTCCTTGCCATGGGGTCTTTTGTTTAAATGAAAACCGTTGCAAGTCCACCGAGGGATTTTTTAAGGTCGATCTTGGCCTATGGACATACGGTCCTTCTTTCCGACGTGTGGCCTTCAGAGAGACCAGTTGGGAGGTGGACGGGAAAAGCCTTCCTTTAAGCATTGTTTAAGTGAGGTGAAATTTGAAGCATATGTGAATCAATGTTGTGTATAATGTGGTAAAAGGCCTTGTTCAGCCCCTTTTGTTGTCATATTTTGTCAGCCTGTTTGGCATGTGTCTTGAATGGCTAAGGTTCGGGTGAAGGTCAGGTTTGGTGTTATGAAGCATTAAAGGAGACGTGCCGTCTTTGTGGAGGGCTTTTTTCAAAGAAGAGTTTTAAAGACTGGAAGGAGAAACCTCAAGGAATTAGTAAGTGATTTTGTCACTCAAACTGAAGCAAAAAGCAGAGAATTGGGTGGAAGTTAGGACTTTAGTAGACCCCGTGTCCGGTTAGGTTTAGGCATAGGTCTTGAATGGCTAAGGTTAGGGTAAAGGTCAGGTTTAGGGTTATGAAGCATTATTTTAAGGACGCATGGCGGTAATAAAGGAGGCGATGCCGTCTTTGTGGAGGGCTTTTTCAAAGAAGAGTTTCAAACACTGGAAGGAGAAACGCGTCCAACTGAAGCAAAAAGCAGAGAATTGGGTGGAAGTTAGGACTTTAGTAGACCCTGTGTCCGGTTAGGTTTAGGCATTGGTCTTGAATGGCTAAGGTTAGGTTTAAGGTCAGGCTTGGGGTTATGAAACATGAACGTTGTTCAGCCTGTTTTATTGCCCTATTTTTTGGAGATTTTAAAGTAAAGGTAAGTGAGAATTTGGAACACATCTTCAGCAGTAGACCTTGGTGTCATCGAGTGTTTCGGCCATTTAACTCTGGACACTCTCTTCCAAGGCTGGCCCCACGTAGAGTGATCAGTTCTCGTGGTGTGTCCCTCGTCCAATCAGGGTTTTGGGCTGGGTTTTAGAGTCAGATGCTCCAGGTCTAAGATCAGCCGCGCCAGACAGCCACCGCCCCAGAACCAACAGACGCCATGCCAGAGATCCCCAGAAGCGAGCGGAGTCACCTCCAGAGAAAAGCGGCCCGGAGAACAGCGATCCAGCACTGACCCTAGCCGCTCAAGGACCCCAGCCTAGGCATCAGAGGGACCGCAGGCGGCAGAGCCAGGTACAGCCAATCCCAGAACCCAGACGCACCCGAGTCTGTCTGACTTTTAATTTGAGGTGTTATTTGACTTGTTTAAAGTTGAGTTGATATTTTAACCGTGTTCTTTTACAATTTTAACAGATGGCTGTACTCACCGCCTGGTCAGCTGTTTGTTTGGACTGGGGGCGTGGTCACCTGGCACGCGAGTCCTCCGATGACACTGCTCCAGTGTCTCATACACCGCATGACTCCTGGAGTGCACCCAACAGGGATGGTGTGGCTGAAATGATAAGCCCGTGCATCTTGGTATGTGGAGTGACATGCCCTCCTCATTCATGGTGTCCCTGGGGTCGACTCCCAAAGTGTGTTTGTAACTCTGACATAAGAAAGAACTGATGAAGACAATTCTAGCAATGTATCACATGTGTATACTTGAACTTTGATATTAAGAGGAATGAGGAAAAAATGAAGAAAAACGTTCTTCCCATGATGCTTTGCACTTTATTTAAAGGGGCAGTGTTGCCTTTTTTTTGTTTTTCTGAATTTTGTCAAAAAGAGTGTCCCAATAAATAGTTTTGCTGCTACTTGGGGTTTTCTGAATCCAAGTGGAAAAGTAGTCCCTTCAGTGGAAGTTCAGACGTAACTAGGTCCAGTGTCCGGTTAAGTTTAGGGTTAGGGGTTAGGGGTTAGGGGTTAGGGGTTAGGGTTAGGGTTAGGGTTAGGGTTAGGGTTAGGGTTAGGGTTAGGGTTAGGACCTGGGTAGACTGCCCGTCCCCGAGGGGGAACAGGGGACTGCCTCCTGCTGGTGGCAGCCTGTGCTCTGGCCCTCCTAGTCAGTGTAGTGGCTCCCGGTCGTGTCCCAAGAGTTTGTCTAGGACGGCTGTCCTGACGCCTCTTGGGCCAGTCATACGCCATACCCCGAGGGTATGTGGTTTTGAAAACAGTTGTTTTGTTCATCAATATTTTTGTTGTTTTACTGGTTTATTTGTTTTTTTGGTAATTTTTATTTTATAGAAAAATAAAATGAAACAAAATGAAAAAAGTAGCGCTATGGTTGTGTGCTCTGACAACGTTTCGACTCTACGGAGTCTTCTTCAGGTCTACGCACACAATTTTTGAAAATAAACAACGGATCTCAGTGGCTCTGTGGCTGACAGTGAGCATCCGCGTGAGGAATGAGAGAAGGAGAGCCCGTGCGGCTTTTATAAGTCCCACACAAGCTCCGCCCCTCTGCATTCTGGCTTAGGCCTGGGTGTCTTCCCATTGGCTACCACTAAAATTTGAATTTAAAGAACTAAAAAAGCTTCCAAAAATGTGAAAGTATTATATGTTAAAAGCAGAAAACATTCTGAACTCTAAAAATGCATTTTTTGAATTTTAAAATACTGGGAACAAAATAAAAATGGGTTAGACAAGGGGTCCAATTGGTTAGGGTTAGTGTGAGGGTCCTGTGTAGGATGTATAAATAAAATTAATTTTCAGTCCTAGGGTTAAGGTTAGGTTTAGGCGAGAAGTCCGAATGGTTAGGGTTAAGGGTTAAGGGTTAGGGGTTAGGGTTAGGGTTAGGGTTAGGGTTAGGGTTAGGGTTAGGGTTAGGGGTTAGGGTTAGGGTTAGGGTTAGGGTTAGGGGTTAGGGTTAGGGGTTAGGGGTTAGGGGTTAGGGTTAGGGGTTAGGGGTTAAGGGTTAGGGTTAGGGGTTAGGGTTAGGGGTTAGGGTTAGGGGTTAGGGTTAGGGTTAGGGTTAGGGTTAGGGTTAGGGTTAGGGGTTAGGGTTAGGGTTAGGGGTTAGGGGTTAGGGTTAGGGTTAGGGTTAGGGTTAGGGTTAGGGTTAGGATAAATGTTAGGGGTCCATCCCCATGCGGGGACCGACAGTGCACTGGTCACACCTCGTACCAAGTACCCCCGAGCATACGGAGACCTTGACCTTTGATAGTTTTGCA
Organism: Rhinogobius similis; assembly: GCA_019453435.1. NCBI lineage: Eukaryota > Metazoa > Chordata > Actinopteri > Gobiiformes > Gobiidae > Rhinogobius > Rhinogobius similis. The sequence continues at coordinate 31,361,016 of CM033639.1, read as the reverse complement.
TTGTTTAATATCAGTAGTTTGTTTGTGTATGCATGTCCTATATGTGGCTATTTGAAAGCAAAATGGCTCCCACTCCTCTTTAGCTCAGTCTGAACCGTACCCCAGCCGGCGATACGGGCAACAACTGGGCCAAATTTATCTTTCAATTATCTGTAGTTTGTTTGTGTATGCCTGTCCTTTATGTGGCTATTTGAAAGCAAAATGGCTCCCACTCCTCTTTAGCTCAGTCTGAACCGTACCCCAGCCGGCGATACGGGCAACAACTGGCTCAAATTATCTGTAGTTTGTTTGTGTATGCATGTCCTTTATGTGGCTATTTGAAAGCAAAATGGCTCCCACTCCCCTTTAGCTCAGTCTGAACCGTACCCCAGCCGGCGATACGGGCAACAACTCTTTAGCTCAGTCTGAACCGTACCCCAGCCGGCGATACGGGCAACAACTCTTTAGCTCAGTCTGAACCGTACCCCAGCCGGCGATACGGGCAACAACTGGCTCAAATTATCTGTAGTTTGTTTGTGTATGCATGTCCTTTATGTGGCTATTTGAAAGCAAAATGGCTCCCACTCCTCTTTAGCTCAGTCTGAACCGTACCCCAGCCGGCGATATGGGCAACAACTGGCTCAGGGTTAGGGTTAGGGTTAGAGGGTTAGGGTTAGGGTTAGGGTTAGGGTTAGGGTTAGGGTTAGGGTTAGGGTTAGGGTTAGGGTTAGGGTTAGGACCTGGGTAGACTGCCCGTCCCCGAGGGGGAACAGGGGACTGCCTCCTGCTGGTGGCAGCCTGTGCTCTGGCCCTCCTAGTCAGTGTAGTGGCTCCCGGTCGTGTCCCAAGAGTTTGTCTAGGACGGCTGTCCTGACGCCTCTTGGGCCAGTCATACGCCATACCCCGAGGGTATGTGGTTTTGAAAACAGTTGTTTTGTTCATCAATATTTTTTTGTTGTTTTTACTGGTTTATTTGTTTTTTTGGTAATTTTTATTTTATAGAAAAATAAAATGAAACAAAATGAAAAAAGTAGCGCTATGGTTGTGTGCTCTGACAACGTTTCGACTCTACGGAGTCTTCTTCAGGTCTACGCAGACAATTTTTGAAAATAAACAACGGATCTCAGTGGCTCTGTGGCTGACAGTGAGCATCCGCGTGAGGAATGAGAGAAGGAGAGCCCGTGCGGCTTTTATAAGTCCCACACAAGCTCCGCCCCTCTGCATTCTGGCTTAGGCCTGGGTGTCTTCCCATTGGCTACCACTAAAATTTGAATTTAAAGAACTAAAAAAGCTTCCAAAAATGTGAAAGTATTATATGTTAAAAGCAGAAAACATTCTGAACGCTAAAAATGCATTTTTTTAATTTTTAAAATACTGGGGAACAAAATAAAAATGGGTTAGACAAGGGGTCCAATTGGTTAGGGTTAGTGTGAGGGTCCTGTGTAGGATGTATAAATAAAATTAATTTTCAGTCCTAGGGTTAAGGTTAGGTTTAGGCGAGAAGTCCGAATGGTTAGGGTTAGGGTAAGGGTTAAGGGTTAGGGTTAGGGTTGGGGTTAGGGTAAGGGTAAGGGTTAGGGTTTAGGGTTAGGGTTAGGGGTAAGGGTTAGGGTAAGGGTTAGGGTAAGGGTTAGGGTTAGGGTTAGGGTTAGGGTTAGGGTTAGGCAAGGGGTCCATTTGGTTAGGGTTAGTGTGAGGGTCCTGTGTAGGGTTAGGGTTAGGGTTAGGGTTAGGGTAAGGGTTAGGGTAAGGGTTAGGGTAAGGGTTAGGGTTAGGGTAAGGGTTAGGGTAAGGGTTAGGGTTAGGGTTAGGGTTAGGGTTAGGGTTAGGCAAGGGGTCCATTTGGTTAGGGTTAGTGTGAGGGTCCTGTGTAGGATGTACAAAATGAAATAATGTTAAGTCGAGTCCTGGTTAGGTTTAGGCAAGGCCTCGAAAATGGTTAGGGTTAGGGCCAGGGATCTGTGTAGGATGTATAAAATAAAATTAATTTTCAGTCCTAGGGCTAGGGTTAGGTTTGAGCGAGAATCCGAATGGTTAGGGTTAGGGTCAGAAGGGGTCTGTATAGAGGTAAGTCCGTCAGTTGTATTTAACGTTGAGTCCTAATGGTTCCATTGTGTCCAGTAACATAATCCACTTTCTCTCTTGCTTTTTCCTTTCAAGGTCCGTCCAGGAGGAGTTGCTTTGTAGGCCTACCATTCTGACCGCCTGAAGGCCGTGCAGAATGAAATGCCTCACAAACGGTGTTGTGGTGTTTACCTGGTTGGTTATGTTGTATCTATGTTGTGTCATGCGGAGAGCCAAGCTGTTTCTGGTCTCACCCACGTACTGTATGTGACACGCGGAGCAATAAATGAGGTACACAATATTAGAAGAATGAGAATCAAATTTTTGTTGGATCTTATAAATGATTTGTGTATTTCTATTTTTAATAAACAGTCTGTTAGTGAACACTCCAGTCATGGAACTGATTTTGGTGCTGGGTGTCAGGCTGGGTAATCTGGCTCTAACCAAGTAATCTTTTAAATTTGGGTTTCGTCGGTGGGCCGAGATGACCCTGTGGGTCTGCAATAAGCCCTGCTCAAAAATAAACGACCTATAATTTTGTTTGAAGATGCGGTGTAACCTAGTACTAATTGTGGAAAATTTGGTGATCAAAGGGATCATTAGTTGGTCTGACTTCTCTTTTTGTGTTTCCTTCAAAGGTTTTAAAGGCAAGATCTTAGGAAACTTCTGGAGTAGCCTCTCCGTCTTAAAGCCTGAAACAGGAGATGGACTGCAGTCGAAAAGTCCTGTGATGCGAGCAAATCCCTTTGAATCTGGTCAGTTGTGAACATACCAGGCCCCTGAATGTGTGTTTTGGATGAAAGCTATTTTTGTGTAGTAGTGCATGGGTGTCTGTTTCCTTAAAATACACTTTAGTGCTGAATGTGTGTGTTTTGTCAAAGTCAGGTCCCTTGGAAATGGTGACGTCTAGGAAATCAATGGATTCCTGAGTCAGTCACGTGTTTCAGTTTGATTGAGGTCCATGCTGTCCAGTGTGGTCACAAAGGTCATAAAGTCCTGTTCCGGAATAAGTCCAAATGCCAAAAATGTCATCCAAGTAACGTAAATAATAAAGAGGCTTTTTGTCACATGCTGCTAGGGCCTTCTCCTCCCAGCTGGCCATGAAAATATTTGCATAAGAGGGGGCAAACCGTTTTCCCATTGCTGTACCTTTAATTTGTAAGTAGAACTCTCCATTAAACTCAAAATCATTCTTGGTCAGATTGATTTCTAATAGTTGGAGTAGCTCCTGGTCAGGTCTAGCTGGGTCAGGGTGACGTAGGAACACTTCCGACACTGTTTTAATTCCTGCAGGTATATCAATGTTGGTGTATAAGGAGTCCACATCAATGGTGTAAAAGAAGCGTCCGAAGGCACTCTCATGTCTCTCACCATGGACAGGAAGTGGTAAGTGTCTTTCACATAAGCAGGATGTAGGACAGAGAGTGGAAAAAGAAAATGTTCAATGTATTCGGCCGTGTGGTAAAGTCTCACTCCCACAGATCAGAATCGATGAAGCGGCCCGGTGGCAACACATTGGGTATAGTCCACTTGTCTGTTGCTTTATGTATTTTAGGGAGGATGTAAAATCTCCGTGGTCGAGGTTCCTGGTCACCTTTAAGGTAAGCTCTCTGCCTACTATCAATAAAATGTTTATCATATAATGAATCTAATATCTTATGGACTATTGGGACTGTATTCTTATAGATAGGCCCTTTTAATTTAATATAATATTTTGTATCATTAAGTTGTCTGCTGGCCTCCTGGATGTACAATTCACGGCTGAGGATGACCACCGCACTGCCCTTATCCGCGGGTTTGATGACAATATGTTTGTTTTTTAGTCAGTTCAACAAGGGCTCCTTTTTCTTCCTCTGTGAGGTTGGACTTTTCTTCCTGCCATCTATAATGTTCCTCTAAGTCCTTTCTGTCTTTTTGATCAGAAAGGGACTTCTGGAGGAAGACGGTCTAAGGTGGAGTCCATGTGGAAGCTAGTCTGAAGGGTCGTGCTGGGCCCCGAGCCGTCCTGTTGTTAAAGTAGGTGGCCCACTGTACCCGTCTGTGGTAAGTCTGCAAGTCAAATTCTAATTCCATTTTTGATGTTTTCTCAGGTTAGTGGTTGGAGTAAAGGTCAAACCCCTGTTCAACACCGGGTTTGGGCCGGAGTAAGGGAGAAGTTCGAGCCAGAACAATGGCGTTCTGTGTCCAAAGAGGTCCCGGTTGTCTGCCCTCCGGTGTCAGGCTCACGGGGCTTGGAAGTTTAAAGCCTGTGCCCAGTGGGCCAACATGTCACGTGCAGAGCCGGAAGTCCAGTGAACGTGGTCTGCTTTTGTGACAAACTGAGTTTTGGGCAGGTGTGGGATGTAAGGTATGTTCCGTTTTATGTACTCATTGAGTGTGTGTATAGCCAGCTTCTCAGACTCTGGAGAGTGAGTCGGAGTAATTTAGAAGTGGGACCCAAATTTCAGCATGAGGAAAGCGTCTCTTTGCACTCCTGACAGCTGCCTGTACTTGTTTAATTGTGGTTTCTTTTATTTTTTGATTTCTACAGTTAATGCCAAACGAGAGGATGACCTTTTGGGGCTGAGAAGTGATGGTGGCTTTCTGAATCAGTGCCTGTGCATGTCTGAAATTGGCCCCAGGGAAGCTCTCAATCTGTAGGTCTGGAAAAACATGAGGTGGGATCCTGGCTACGTTGGAATCACCTAGGATGAGCCACTTCTTTTCCACAGTGAGAGTCCAGTCCACTAACTTCCGGTTGGAGTTCATGTGTCTAGTGGGTCTGAATTTGGGTCCACTAGGTGGCGCGACAAAGGTGGTAAGTTCTCGTCCTGTAGGTGAACCCCAGTTACCCCTTGGAGTAAAGGCCTGATTAACTGTCGTTTCTTGTAGGTCAACCAGTGGCTGGGCAGGAGGTGGGGTGGAGTCTCCCACCTCTGTCTGAGTGGTCATTCCCTGGCCCTGTGTGGGGACTGCAGTCGGAATGAGGACAGGAGTTGTGTCCTGTACTGGTGCGGTCATTGGGCTGTTGGCAGGAGGTGTGAGTGGAGCTGCCGTAGTACTGACAATTCCGTGTCAAGAGACTCTGTGGGGCGACATTTGGAAGACGTCTGCGTGTTACACGTCTAGGTCTAGGCTCCAGAGGGGGCTGTCTCAGGGGTGCTGAAAGAGCACAGGGCTAAGCTCTGGCTCTCCGTCCGTCCTGGGTCAGGTGGTCCGCCCTCTGCTGGTGAAGTCATGGTACTAACAGTGTTGGTACTGACAGTGTTGGTTCTGTCACTCCTCCTCCGGTGTTGGGGCTGTTGTAGTGGCGGGTGTGTCCGTACTGGGACTGCAAGGGGGCAGTGTGGCGTTTGAGCTGGAGGGGCTGTGGTGTAACCGTAGGTGCTGGTAGTGGGTGTATTAAGGCTTGTGTTTCCAGGGCTGTTTGAGTTTCCACCGTGGGTGCCGCGGTGAAAAAAGACTGATGTTTTTTACGGGCGTGAGTAGAGGGCTTGGTCACGTTTGGTGCAAAGCGGACACGAGGCTTTGACCTCTGTGACTTTTGTTGTTCAGTACTTAAAGGTGGGTACTCTGTTTGTGTGGTGCGACGTTGTTTGTTAGTGCAAGACATGAGTTGTGCTTCAATGTGGTCAATCACGTCTTGTGAGATACGGGGTAGGTTTCTCCTAGCCCATCTGACTGCAATCTCAAATGCCTGCTCCCAGTCATCAGGCAGTTCAGACTCCAGCTCAGTCAACAGCACATCTATACCCTCCGTGTAGTGATCTTGGAGGATGAGCAGAGTAGTGTGACCCCAATTCTGGGCGTTTGCTCTAATAAAATCTGTTGTTTTATTTGTAGGGGAAGCTGGTTTAATGAAGGTGGACAAGTTGTCAACTGTCCTCATGATGCCACGAGGGCCTGGCTGCTCTGGAAGAGGTGAGACATTCTGCAGATGGTGAGCCATTTTAAGGAGTGAATGTATTTTTCTAATGAGTTTTCCCATTGCAGGAGTCTGCCGGGTTCATACTGCGGGTTTCTAGGCGGGGGTCCCCGGCGGCCACGTGGAGGTCCCCGTCCGGTGACAGAGGCATACGTGGCCCCCGGCTCTCCCCGGTGTCGGGGGCCCACTGAGCGAGGAGGCACTGGCGGGTTAGGACCTGGGTAGACTGCCCGTCCCCGAGGGGGAACAGGGGACTGCCTCCTGCTGGTGGCAGCCTGTGCTCTGGCCCGCCTAGGCAGTGTAGTGGCTCCGGTCGTGTCCCAAGAGTTTGTCTAGGACGGCTGTCCTGGCGCCTCTTGGAGCCAGTCATACGCCATACCCCGAGGGTATGTGGTTTTGAAAACAGTTGTTTTTTTCTTCAATATTGTTTTGTTGTTTTTTCTGGTTTATTTGTTTTTTTGGTAATTTTATTTTATAGAAAAATAAAATGAAACAAAATGAAAAAAGTAGCGCTATGGTTGTGTGCTCTGACAACGTTTCGACTCTACGGAGTCTTCTTCAGGTCTACGCACACAATTTTTGAAAATAAACAACGGATCTCAGTGGCTCTGTGGCTGACAGTGAGCATCGCGTCAGGAATGAGAGAAGGAGAGCCCGTGCGGCTTTTATAAGTCCCACACAAGCTCCGCCTCTGCATTCTGGCTTAGGCCTGGGTGTCTTCCCATTGGCTACCACTAAAATTTGAATTTAAAGAACTAAAAGCTTCCAAAAATGTGAAAGTATTATATGTTAAAAGCAGAAAACATTCTGAACTCTAAAAAATGCATTTTTTTGAATTTTAAAATACTGGGAACAAAATAAAAATGGGTTAGACAAGTCCAATTGGTTAGGGTTAGTGTGAGGGTCCAGGTGTAGGTAGTGAAATAAATGGC
>CM033639.1:31352627-31354037 GCA_019453435.1 Rhinogobius similis | reverse complement strand
ACAGGTACTACAGGTACTACAGGTACTACAGGTACTACAGGTACTACAGGTACTACAGTACTACAGGTACTACAGGTACTACAGTACTACAGTACTACAGGTACTACAGTACTACAGGTACTACAGGTACTACAGGTACTACAGTACTACAGTACTACAGGTACTACAGGTACTACAGGTACTACAGGTACTACAGGTACTACAGGTACTACAGGTACTACAGTACTACAGTACTACAGGTACTACAGTACTACAGGTACTACAGGTACTACAGGTACTACAGTACTACAGGTACTACAGGTACTACAGGTACTACAGTACTACAGGTACTACAGGTACTACAGGTACTACAGGTACTACAGGTACTACAGGTACTACAGGTACTACAGGTACTACAGGTACTACAGGTACTACAGGTACTACAGTACTACAGTACTACAGTACTACAGTACTACAGTACTACAGTACTACAGGTACTACAGGTACTACAGGTACTACAGTACTACAGTACTACAGGTACTACAGTACTACAGTACTACAGGTACTACAGTACTACAGTACTACAGTACTACAGTACTACAGTACTACAGTACTACAGTACTACAGTACTACAGTACTACAGTACTACAGGTACTACAGGTTTATTCAACTCAAACTGTAAAAGGAGTAACGCTGTCTGTGATTGGTCCTCAGCTGCCCGGCCCCGCCCTCCTGCCCTGCATGGATTCGCTGGAGCAGCCGTACCCACAGCCGTACCCGCCTTACACCACCGAACCCTACTACAGCGAGGCCCCGCCCCCTCTGCACAAACCGGCCAATCCCAGGCTCTATGTTGGTCGCCACGGATACGAGCTGCAGAGTTACATCACACAGCCTACCTATAACCCCGCCCACACGACCCCTGACCTGTGCGACCCCAGGTAAGCCCCGCCCACACGACCCCTGACCTGTGCGACCCCAGGTAAGCCCCGCCCACACGACCCCTGACCTGTGCGACCCCAGGTAAGCCCCGCCCACACGACCCCTGACCTGTGCGACCCCAGGTAAGCCCGCCCACGACCCCTGACCTGTGCGACCCCAGGTAAGCCCCGCCCACACGACCCCTGACCTGTGCGACCCCAGGTAAGCCCCGCCCACACGACCCCTGACCTGTGCGACCCCAGGTAAGCCCCGCCCACACGACCCCTGACCTGTGCGACCCCAGGTAAGCCCCGCCCACACCAGCCCAGGTAAACCCCGCCCACACCAGCCCAGGTAAACCCCGCCCACACCAGCCCAGATAAACCCCGCCCACACCAGCCCAGGTAAACCCCGCCCACACCAGCCCAGGTATGCCCCGCCCACACCACCCCAGGAATGCCCCGCCCACACCAGCCCAGATAAACCCCGCCCACACCAGCCCAGGTAAGC
>CM033639.1:31295127-31347627 GCA_019453435.1 Rhinogobius similis | reverse complement strand
GTCAAAGCAGGTCGAGGAGGAGGGGAGGAGGAGGGGGGGAGGAGGAGGAGGAGGAGGAGGACGGTGTGATCGATGGTGTCAAAGCAGGTCGAGGAGGAGGAGGAGGAGGAGGAGGAGGAGGAGGAGGAGGAGGAGGAGGAGGAGGACGGTGTGATCGATGGTGTCAAAGCAGCAGAGGAGGAGGAGGAGGAGGAGGAGGAGGAGGAGGAGGAGGAGGAGGAGGAGGAGGAGGAGGAGGAGGAGGAGGAGGAGGAGGAGGAGGAGGACGGTGTGATCGATGGTGTCAAAGCAGCAGAGGAGGAGGAGGAGGAGGAGGAGGAGGAGGAGGAGGAGGAGGAGGAGGAGGAGGAGGGAGGGGAGGAGGAGGAGGAGGAGGAGGAGGAGGACGGTGTGATCGATGGTGTCAAAGCAGCAGAGGAGGAGGAGGAGGAGGAGGAGGAGGAGGAGGAGGAGGAGGAGGAGGAGGAGGAGGAGGAGGAGGAGGAGGAGGAGGAGGAGGATGGATATTGAACCAGAGTCAGCGGCGAGGAGGAGATCACTGGATACTTTGAGGAGGGCAGTTTCTGTACGAAACGAACGGAAACCGGATTGAAATGTTTCAGTTGAGAGGAGGTGCTGTTGGAGTTGGTGATGACGCGCTCCAGGGTTTCAGACGGTCATGGGAAACTGGAAATGGGTCTGAAGATGTCCATGTTGTCAGGGTTGAGGCCAGGTTTCTTCAGGAGGGTGTGATGGTGGGACAGAGCCAGAGGAAAGAGAGGTGTTTATGATGTCGGTGATGAAAGGGATGAGTCTGGGAATGAAGGTTTTTAGGAGAGGAGATGGAATGGGGTCGAGGAGCTTGTGAGTCGCATGTTTGTGAGGAGTTTGGAGGGAGACCAAGGGGAGAAGGACGTGAAGTTATGAGGTGTGGCTGGACTGGGTTCAGGATCTGAGGGACTGGAGTGGAGGTTGTGGATGTGAGTGAGCAGTGTGTGGTCTGGATGTTTTTATGGAAGGAGGAGCTTGTTGCGTTTGTCTGTGATGAAGGTGGAGCTGACACTGTCCTTGGGTTTTTGTGGAGAACGAGGTGCAGGGTTTGAAGAGCTGGACTGGATGAGCAGAGGTGTCTGTAGTGACTGGGTTTTGTCGGCTCGAGCGTGGACAGTGAGACCGTTTTTTTTTTTTTTATTGGTCATTTTCTTTTATAACAACAAAAGAACAAATAAACATATAATCATAGGAAGAGACCTGCGTACAATAAAAGAAACTGTTATTTGACTTCTGGCTTAGATCTTACACAAAGTCCGATCTTATGGTTTGACTCGGTCCATTTAGACCAGACTTTGTAGAACGTGTCCCTTTGAGCTCGGAGAGTGTCCAGTCCAGTCCTCGATGGACGGGGCGTCTGGTTTGAACCATTTCCTGGTTATGGCTTAGGGTATGGCGAGGAGTATCCAGAGCAACTTCTTATTGTTACGGGTCCCCAGTGTAGAGACCACAATAACAAAAAGAAAGAATCTCTGTAAAATAAAGGTAGAGTCTTAGAGAAAGAAGAACAGGTACACTCGTGTCTTTTTCCAGAATGCGTCTCTTATTTCAATTCAATTCAATTTACATTCAGTGCATTTACATTTTTTTTCCTTATTACAATTCTATACATAAAATACAACTTAACACATTGGGTCCTTTAAACAGTCATATCAGGAGACTTAAGTAATAAGTTGGAGCAATATATCTTTCTAGATACAAAACCGAAAATAATGATTACAATGAAGTAAACACATAACTAGCGAGAACTACCAAACTCTCGCGGGAACTGCGCGAAATCTCGCGAGACTACCGGCGCAGCGCGGATTAGCTTTACCGCCTCGACCTGGCTGGAGTTCAGTAAATAGCCCAAAATAACACAAATCACCACAATATTACTTCCCAATTAATACCAAAGGAATACGACGCTTAAAGCTTTTATGTCTGGTGTTTTTAACCAAGTACTGACCTGTAAAATAAAGGTAGAGTCTTAGAGAAAGAAGAACAGGTACACTCGTGTCTTTTGCCAGAATGCGTCTAAAGGAGAACAGGAAATTGGTCCGCTATAGGCATCCGGGGGTGCGCGCCCACAGTGTGAAATGGAATGGAAGTGGAAGTGCTTGGCCCCTGAGGACCCACAGAGCCTCCATGAGTCCCCTTTACCTCCATGTCTTTTCTGGTTCGGTGTCATGACAAACAGACGATGTTCTTCCACAGAACTCTCTCCGTGTGTTGATTCCGTGGTGTCCAGTGTCATCTGCATAAACTTTCATTTGAAATCTGAGCATCGCCTTCCATTTCCGTCTCCTCTTTATGTTTTCAGTACCGTTTACACGTTTGAACTGCTTTATATGACTTAGATACTCATTTATTTTGTGAAGTCGATTTAAGTTTAGTTAGAAAAGTCCCCCCTTTCTCCCACACTGTCTTTATGTTGGAATCAAAATGAAGCCAAACCTGTAAGTATCTGTAAAAGTCCTCAGAGACCGGTTTGATTGTAGAGTCGTTCAAGTTGTCTTTGTTGCTTCTTGAGATGATGGAGTTCAGGGTGGACCATGGGGCCGAGGTGGAAGATCAGAGGCGGGTCTGATCTGTGGGAGGGAGGAGCTGGTGATAGAGGTGAGGAAAGAGAGTTGGTAGAGAGTGATTTCAGATGATGAAAGGTTCTTGTTCTTGTTTGCTTGATGGTGGGAGTGGGAGGAACGATGTCCAGGATTATGGCTGGATGATGGAAATGGTGAGGTCAGACAGTGAAGAGTGATGGACGGTGAGAGGGTGTAGAGCAGACCAGGTCCAGGATGTGTCCGTGTGTGTGGGTCGGTGAAGAGACAGTTTATAATGTCCAAAAAGTCAGTAGTAAATTTGGCTGAGGGGGAGTCGATATGGATGTAGGAGCAGTATGGATGGAGAGATGGGGGACAGTTGAGTTAGAGAGAGTCAGAGAAGTCAGAAAGAAATGATGGACAGCTTTTAGGAGGACGATAGACAACAGCAGCAGTGAGTGAAGTCTGAAAGGGAGGTGTTCAAAGGAGGACACAGCAGGGATGGAGATGGAGCGAGGCCCCACCTCGTCGTTCAGGTCTGGGGCTGTCAATGTCAGAGCGTCCAGGTGATCTGATTAAGTCCGATATAATCCATGGGTTTATAACTTGATTTATGAAAAACCAACGAGAAAAAAACACACCAGGATCATGTGGAGTGAGTCAGACGGACATTTTAGTTCCAGATGTGAGTTTGACCCAAACAGTCACAGAGTAAATGCTCCAGTGTCACAGGAAGAGGGCGGAGCCAGGAGCCTCCAGAGCTGCTTCCTGTTTGGAACGCGGCGGCTAGCATGCTAACGCGGTCCACTGATATGTACGGTCTATGGGTCCGCCGATCACAGGAGGGAGGGGCCGCAGCTCGATGGTGGTCATTGGTCACAGTAGAATCTACACAAAAGTGACAAAAGTACAGTCCAGATCTAGAGGCAGGACCAGGTACCACCATGGACCCCGCCCCCTCTGTCTGTGTCCCAGGTTGATTAGTGGTCGTGTGAGGTACTGCAGCCTTTTTCTCAAATGTCACATTATAATCACAGACAGGACTGAATTATTATCAGTATTTAAATAAAATAGAAGGAAATGTTCTTTTCTACCGTTTATAAAATCACACAAATTACCGTTTTTATATGAAGTGGGGGATTGTGGTCACGTGGCGCCCTAAAACAAAGATGGCCGCCTCCGTATCAGGAAGTAAAACAAAGATGGCCGCCTCCGTATCAGGAAGTAAAGCAAAGATGGCCGCCTCCGTATCAGGAAGTAAAACAAAGATGGCCGCCTCCGTATCAGGAAGTAAAACAAAGATGGCCGCCTCCGTATCAGGAAGTAAAACAAAGATGGCCGCCTCCGTATCAGGAAGTAAAACAAAGATGGCCGCCTCCGTATCAGGAAGTAAAACAAAGATGGCCGCCTCCGTATCAGGAAGTAAAACAAAGATGGCCGCCTCCGTATCAGGAAGTAAAACAAAGATGGCCGCCTCCGTATCAGGAAGTAAAACAAAGATGGCCGCCTCCGTATCAGGAAGTAAATGCAGAAGTAAGAAACTTTTTTTGGGGCCATGAACCAATGAGCTCAGGCCACAGGGATAAACAGGGCGGCCATTTTGGATTCATCTTCCAGGTTTTATTATAGTTCTATGGTTTTATTATACTTCTATGGTTACCACCAGTACCAGGTAACAATTCGGTAAGTTATACCGTTGAAACGAACTTTAGCGGATTGAGAAGCGGAAGCAAAAATGTACCGGCGTCCTCTCCATCCGGGGCCTTTAATGGTCGCTTCAAATATAAAAACTATGTTCTCACACTTTTATAAAACAGTCTTTACTCTTGTATCTGTTTGATTTGAATCGTTTGTGAAGCAGAAGTGCTGAGTGCAGTTCCTCTTTTGTCCTGCAGGTGTCGTACCAGCCGTGTCCGAAGCCCGCCCTGTCGCCCTTCACTTCCTGCGTCCCGCCCCCGAAGCCCGGCCTGGGCTCCTTATTGGACGAGAGCGGCGCCGGCCCCTCCTACTCGGCCGAGGTCAAACTGAGCGACGAATCCGGCGTCATCAAGTCGCTGTCGTTTCCCGCCGAAACTCTTCCCGCCAAAACGGAGCGCGACGCCTACGACTATCGCTACGGCTACGGCGGGACCTATCGCTACGACGACTACTGATCGCCGCGACGACCGCCGATCGCCACGACGACCGCCGATCGCCACGACGACCGCCGATCGCCACAGAAAATACATCACAGACCGGCTCTTGATGCAGTGAAAGTATTGACTGTCAAATGAGACAAATCCCTGTACTTTTACTTTTGTTCTTTCCACCGCCGACGGTCTGACCCCGCCCTGACCCTGAAGCTCCTCCCCCTGAGGCTCAGATGGTGTTTTTTTCTTCCTGTTTTATCGTGTTTTAAAGTGTTTTTGATCAAAACTGCATCATTTCAAACAGAACAAACGATTAAGTGTGTATTTATTTATTTAAAATCCAAGTTAAATTTCTAAATTAGACATTTGTGTAGCTTTGAACAAAACTCTTCTGATTATTTTGAATCTAAAGATGTGTTTTATTTGGACTAAAATGATTAAATGTGAATAAAGTGTTTGTTTTTTATGAAAATGTGATCAAAGAAAGAGAAAAACCAAGTGTTTGTGACAAAAGCTTTAATAAAAATGTGCAGCAGATGTTTGGCTTTTATTGTGGCGGCGCAGGTTTTACTTTGAAGGAAACAGGAAGTTGTGCTCGTGATTCTGTGCAGCGAGTTTTAATAAAGTCTAGAGAGGTCGTCGCCGCGGCAACCGTTAACCCCAGCTCCTCTGAAACATGAATGTGACTAAAAGTGACAAAAACAAGACTAAAAGTGACTAAAACAGACTAAAAGTGACAAAAATGAGACTAAAAGTGACAAAAATGAGACTAAAAGTGACTAAAACAAGACTAAAAGTGACTAAAACAAGACTAAAAGTGACAAAAATGAGACTAAAAGTGACAAAACAGACTAAAAGTGACTACAACGGGACTAAAAGTGACTAAAATGAGACTAAAAGTGACTACAACGAGACTAAAAGTGACTACAACAAGACTAAAAGTGACAAAACAGACTAAAAGTGACAAATCTGTGAGTTTTCTGTTTTTTCTATTTTCTATTTTCTATTAGAAGTTTGCTGCTCCTCCAGTCACAAGATGGCCGCCGCAGGAAACCTCTCTAGCATTTATTATAACAGTGGGTCTGTGCTCCTGCGCGTCCTTCAGGTCCTTCAGGTCCTTCAGGTCCCTCAGGTCCTTCAGGTCCTTCAGGTCCCTCAGGATCTTCAGGTCCCTCAGGTCCTTCAGATCCTTCAGGTCCTTTAGATCCTTCAGGTTCTTCAGGTCCTTCAGGTCCTTCAGGTCCTTCAGGTTCTTCAGGTCCTTCAGGTCCTTCAGGTCCTTCAGGTCCTTAAGTCCTTCAGGTCCTTCAGGTCCTTCAGGTCCTTCAGGTCCTTTAGATCCTTCAGGTTCTTCAGGTCCTTCAGGTCCTTCAGGTCCTTCAGGTCCTTCAGGTCCTTCAGGTCCTTTAGATCCTTCAGGTTCTTCAGGTTCTTCAGGTCCTTCAGGTCCTTCAGGTCCTTCAGGTTCTTCAGGTCCTTCGGGTCCTTCAGGTTCTTCAGGTCCTTCAGGTCCTTCAGGTTCTTCAGGTCCTTCAGGTCCTTCAGGTTCTTTGGAGCAGAACTTCTTTTCTTTTTCAGGCTCATTTACATATTTACAGGTAAATAAATAAAGTTATGTATAAAACGTTCACATTCTGAGCTTTGGAACATTTCAAACTGGAACAGATCAAAGATGGAGGAGCCTCCTGATCCTTTTAAATCCTGAGGGCAGCACGAGAAGAAAGACAAAAAACACAAAAGAGAAACAAAACCAGAAAATCACAAGTAAAAGGGACAAAAACAAGACTAAAAGTGACTAAATTGAGACTAAAAGTGCTGTAATGCATTGGCTTTAGTAGATTTTTATTAAAAACTCTAAAAGTAAAAAGACCCAGTGGCTTTAACAGTTCGTGTTTGTCGCCCGATCTGAGCTGCTCCTCCATCTGAGACTCACAGACGTAAAGAACAAAGAGCAAAAACCAAACACAGATCAAAACTCAAAGCTGGGGATTTTTGCATAAAATCTGAGAATGACTTTTGTTTTGGTGAAAGTGCAGTTTGATCACAGTGAGTCCACAGGAAGAACAACCAGAGTCCAACCAGAGTCCAACCAGAGTCCAGAGTCCAACCAGACACAGGAAGAACAACCAGAGTCCAACCAGACACAGGAAGAACAACCAGAGTCCAACCAGACACAGGAAGAACAACCAGAGTCCAACCAGAGTCCAACCAGAGTCCAACCAGAGTCCAACCAGACACAGGAAGAACAACCAGAGTCCAACCAGACACAGGAAGAACAACCAGAGTCCAACCAGACACAGGAAGAACAACCAGAGTCCAACCAGAGTCCAACCAGAGTCCAACCAGAGTCCAACCAGACACAGGAAGAACAACCAGAGTCCAACCAGACACAGGAAGAACAACCAGAGTCCAACCAGAGTCCAACCAGAGTCCAACCAGAGTCCAACCAGACACAGGAAGAACAACCAGAGTCCAACCAGACACAGGAAGAACAACCAGAGTCCAACCAGAGTCCAACCAGAGTCCAGAGTCCAACCAGACACAGGAAGAACAACCAGAGTCCAACCAGACACAGGAAGAACAACCAGAGTCCAACCAGAGTCCAACCAGAGTCCAACCAGAGTCCAACCAGACACAGGAAGAACAACCAGAGTCCAACCAGACACAGGAAGAACAACCAGAGTCCAACCAGACACAGGAAGAACAACCAGAGTCCAACCAGAGTCCAACCAGAGTCCAACCAGAGTCCAACCAGACACAGGAAGAACAACCAGAGTCCAACCAGACACAGGAAGAACAACCAGAGTCCAACCAGAGTCCAACCAGAGTCCAACCAGAGTCCAACCAGACACAGGAAGAACAACCAGAGTCCAACCAGACACAGGAAGAACAAACCAGAGTCCAACCAGAGTCCAACCAGAGTCCAACCAGAGTCCAACCAGACACAGGAAGAACAACCAGAGTCCAACCAGAGTCCAACCAGACACAGGAAGAACAACCAGAGTCCAACCAGAGTCCAACCAGAGTCCAACCAGAGTCCAACCAGACACAGGAAGAACAACCAGAGTCCAACCAGACACAGGAAGAACAACCAGAGTCCAACCAGAGTCCAACCAGAGTCCAACCAGAGTCCAACCAGACACAGGAAGAACAACCAGAGTCCAACCAGACACAGGAAGAACAACCAGAGTCCAACCAGAGTCCAACCAGACACAGGAAGAACAACCAGAGTCCAACCAGAGTCCAACCAGACACAGGAAGAACAACCAGAGTCCAACCAGACACAGGAAGAACAACCAGAGTCCAACCAGACACAGGAAGAACAACCAGAGTCCAACCAGAGTCCAACCAGAGTCCAACCAGAGTCCAACCAGACACAGGAAGAACAACCAGAGTCCAACCAGACACAGGAAGAACAACCAGAGTCCAACCAGAGTCCAACCAGAGTCCAACCAGAGTCCAACCAGACACAGGAAGAACAACCAGAGTCCAACCAGACACAGGAAGAACAACCAGAGTCCAACCAGAGTCCAACCAGAGTCCAACCAGACACAGGAAGAACAACCAGAGTCCAACCAGAGTCCAACCAGAGTCCAACCAGAGTCCAACCAGAGTCCAACCAGAGTCCAACCAGAGACCATCCAGAGTCCAACCAGAGTCCAACCAGAGTCCAACCAGAGTCCAACCAGAGTCCAACCAGACACAGGAAGAACAACCAGAGTCCAACCAGAGTCCAACCAGAGTCCAACCAGAGTCCAACCAGACACAGGAAGAACAACCAGAGTCCAACCAGACACAGGAAGAACAACCAGAGTCCAACCAGAGTCCAACCAGAGTCCAACCAGAGTCCAACCAGACACAGGAAGAACAACCAGAGTCCAACCAGAGTCCAACCAGACACAGGAAGAACAACCAGAGTCCAACCAGACACAGGAAGAACAACCAGAGTCCAACCAGAGTCCAACCAGAGTCCAACCAGAGTCCAACCAGAGTCCAACCAGAGTCCAACCAGACACAGGAAGAACAACCAGAGTCCAACCAGAGTCCAACCAGAGTCCAACCAGAGTCCAGAGTCCAACCAGACACAGGAAGAACAACCAGAGTCCAACCAGACACAGGAAGAACAACCAGAGTCCAACCAGAGTCCAACCAGAGTCCAACCAGAGTCCAGAGTCCAACCAGACACAGGAAGAACAACCAGAGTCCAACCAGACACAGGAAGAACAACCAGAGTCCAACCAGAGTCCAACCAGAGTCCAACCAGACACAGGAAGAACAACCAGAGTCCAACCAGAGTCCAACCAGAGTCCAACCAGAGTCCAGAGTCCAACCAGAGTCCAACCAGAGTCCAACCAGAGTCCAACCAGAGTCCAACCAGAGTCCAACCAGAGTCCAACCAGAGTCCAACCAGAGTCCAACCAGAGTCCAACCAGAGTCCAACCAGACACAGGAAGAACAACCAGAGTCCAACCAGAGTCCAACCAGAGTCCAACCAGAGTCCAACCAGAGTCCAACCAGAGTCCAACCAGAGTCCAACCAGAGTCCAACCAGACACAGGAAGAACAACCAGAGGGACCGTCGTGGTGGTGACAGCGCCACCTGCTGCTCGGCTCCAGGATTTTTCCTCAAAGATTCTGAACAAAAGAATTAAAAAGTTTAAAATTAAAAGAAAAAGTCAATTAAAAACATCCTAAAGACTAAACATTTTCAAAAATCATTTTCAAAAAGTGGATTAAACATTTATTTTTCCATCAAATTATAAAAAATAAACTAAAACTGAAACAAATGAACAAACGAGTGGAACCATAAACCTTCTGTTTATTGTGTTTTTATTTTAGACGTCGCTGGGATTCAACAGAACAATTATCACTGTTTTTTAGATCATTTGGATTTTTTTTCTTTTTTTTCTTCTTTTTTCTATTAAAAAACAACAGACGGTTCATATTGAACGCACAGACGGCGCCCTCAGGTGGCCGTAAACGTGTACTGCATTTAAACAAGTTTTGTTTTGTTACTTAATGTTTTTTTTTTTGCACTTTTTGGTTTCTAGTTTTGACAAATACGATATAATTTATAAACTGTGTTTTTATTGAGGATAATATTATTATTATCGTTAATCCTCTTCCTGTGTTTTTCTGGTTTGATGTTGTTAAATATTTATGTTTTACGCCTATTTTATTCTTTTTTTATTTTAGCATAATCTACAATTTTTAATAATTAAACTTTAATAATTTTCATTATTTATTGTTTTATGTTGTACTTTATGTCGACTTTTATTCATTGATTCTTTTCTGATTCTGATTAAATACATCTGCTGTTCATTTGTTTATTATTATTATTTTCTTTCTCTTTATGTAAATCATACTTTTTATTATTCATTTATTGATTTATTTAGATTTATTTATTTTTCATTCAACAGCTACAAAACACAAATAAAAAGTTAAATCATTTGAATAATAATAATAATAATAGTAATAATAATAATAATAATAATAATAATAGTAATAATAATAATAGTAATAATAATAATAATAATAGAGATAATAATAATAATAATAATAATAGTAGTAGTAGTAATAATAATAATAATAATAATAATAATAATAATAATAATAGTAATAATAACAGTAATAATAATAATAACAGTAATAATAATAATAATAATAGCAATAATAATAACAGTTTTGCTGCTCTTACAGTCACAAGATGGCCGCCGCTGCAGTGGTCTCTCTGGTGTTATTTCCCTCACAGGTGAAGCGCTCTGGAGGGGTGGGGCTCAGGTGCAGCTGCTCCTGCGATTGGCCGGGAACATGCGGGGGGCGTGGCTTAGCATGCTGCCTCGCCTCTGACTGGACGGCGCTGCGGCGTGGGCGGGGCTGAGCGAGGAGCGCGACGTCATCGGCAGCAGCGGCCTCTGCGAGCCAATCAGGGAGCAGGAGAAGGAGCGAGAGCCAATCAGAGAGAAGGAGGTGTCCAGCTCCAGCTCTGCGCTCTCATTGGCCGTGTCCTGCTCCAGCCAAGCGCTCTGATTGGCCGCTTTCATCTTGCTGCGAGGGGTTTGTTTTTGACGTTTTTCCGACGAAACTCGATGGAAACTGAAGCCGCGCGGAAGAGAAAAACCACGAGGACACGCCCCCGAGTGACCCCCCTGACCCCCAGAGTGACCCCCCTGACCCCCAGAGTGACCCCAGGAGCTCCCATCGACTCGCTGCTCGTGGAAGATGCTGAACACTTCTCTGTCTCTTCTTTCTCTCACGCTTCCTCCTTTCCTCGTCCACCATTTTGTGCCTCCTCGCTCCTTGCCTCCTCCCTCCTCGTCTCCTCGCTCCCTTGTCTCCTCCCTGATGCTTCCTCCTTTCCTTGTCCACCATTTTGTCCAGGTTCCTTTGTCTCCTCGCTCCCTCAGGCTGCATCCTCTCCTCATCCACTCTTTCACCTTCTCCTCGTCTCCTTCCTCCCTCCTCTCCTTGACGCTTCCTCCTTTCCTCGTCCACCATTTTGTGCCTCCTCGGTCCTTGCTTCCTCCCTCCTCGTCTCCTCGCTCGCTCCTCTCCCTGACGCTTCCTCCTTTCCTCGTCCACCATTTTGTGGTGGCTCCCTCGTGTCCTCTGTCCTTGTCTCCTCGCTCCTTCAGGCTGCATCCTCTCCTCGTCCACCGTTTCTCCTCAGCTCTTTGGTCTCCTCCTTCCTCGGCGGTTCCTCCTCCTTCCTCCTCGTCTCCTCCTGTCCTCGTCTCCTCGCTCTTCTCCCTCACGTCGTCTTCTTTCCTGAGCAGCCATTTTGTGACGAAGCCCAGGTCTCCGTTCACTTTGTGGTTCTGCAGGTTCAGGTCTGGACTCTGGAGCAGGTTCTGGGTCCAGTCCCCGGGTCGGTCCCCGGGTCGGTCCCCGGGCCGGTCCCCGGGCCGGTCCCTGGTCCGGTCCCTGGTCTGGTGCAGGTCGATGACGGTGGAGTAGATGTCCTGCAGCTTGATGACCTTGGTCTTCTTGTCGCGGTTCTCCAGGAGGACGGCGTTGGCGCAGAGGAACAGGAAGATGCCGATGCCCATCACCAGGGGCCCCAGGACCTTCAGACGGTCCGAGTCCAGGAACCTGCACAGAACCAGGACCGGGTCAGAACCATCACAGACACGACTGAGACACAGAGACTGAGACACAGAGACACGACTGAGACACAGAGAGACACGACTGAGCCAGAGCTGGAGGTCTCTGTCGGACATCAAACCCTTGGGGTTGTGTCCCGCACTCAGACCCTGAGGACGCTCAGACCCTGAGGACGCTCAGACCCTGAGGACGCTCAGACCCTGAGGACGCTTAGACCCTGAGGACACACAGACCCTGAGGACGCTCAGACCCTGAGGACGCTCAGACCCTGAGGACGCTCAGACCCTGAGGACGCTCAGACCCTGAGGACGCTCAGACCCTGAGGACGCTTAGACCCTGAGGACGCTCAGACCCTGAGGACACTCAGACCCTGAGGACACTTAGACCCTGAGGACACTCAGACCCTGAGGACGCTTAGACCCTGAGGACGCTCAGACCCTGAGGACACACAGACCCTGAGGACGCTCAGACCCTGAGGACGCTCAGACCCTGAGGACGCTCAGACCCTGAGGACACTTAGACCCTGAGGACGCTTAGACCCTGAGGACACTTAGACCCTGAGGACACTCAGACCCTGAGGACACTTAGACCCTGAGGACACTCAGACCCTGAGGACGCTCAGACCCTGAGGACACTCAGACCCTGAGGACGCTCAGACCCTGAGGACGCTCAGACCCTGAGGACGCTAAGACCCTGAGGACACACAGACCCTGAGGACGCTCAGACCCTGAGGACGCTCAGACCCTGAGGACGCCAGACCCTGAGGACGCCAGACCCTGAGGACGCTCAGACCCTGAGGACGCTTAGACCCTGAGGTCGCTCAGACCCTGAGGACACTCAGACCCTGAGGACACTTAGACCCTGAGGACACTCAGACCCTGAGGACGCTTGGGCCTGAGGACGCCAGACCCTGAGGACACACAGACCTGAGGACGCCAGACCCTGAGGACTCTCAGACCCTGAGGACACTCAGACCCTGAGGACGCTCAGACCCTGAGGACGCTTAGACCCTGAGGACACTTAGACCCTGAGGACACTCAGACCCTGAGGACACTTAGACCCTGAGGACACTCAGACCCTGAGGACACTCAGACCCTGAGGACGCTTAGACCCTGAGGACGCTCAGACCCTGAGGACGCTTAGACCCTGAGGACGCTCAGACCCTGAGGACACTTAGACCCTGAGGACACTTAGACCCTGAGGACGCTTAGACCCTGAGGACACTCAGACCCTGAGGACACTTAGACCCTGAGGACACTCAGACCCTGAGGACGCTTAGACCCTGAGGACACTCAGACCCTGAGGACACTTAGACCCTGAGGACACTCAGACCCTGAGGACGCTTAGACCCTGAGGACGCTCAGACCCTGAGGACGCTTAGACCCTGAGGACGCTCAGACCCTGAGGACGCTTAGACCCTGAGGACGCTCAGACCCTGAGGACGCTCAGACCCTGAGGACGCTCAGACCCTGAGGACGCTCAGACCCTGAGGACCTCTCTGTGCCTGTAGGACCTCTCTGTGCCTGTAGGACCTCTCCGTGCCTGGAGGACCTCTCTGTGCCTGGAGGACCTCTCTGTGCCTGGAGGACCTCTCTGTGCCTGGAGGACCTCTCTGTGCCTGTAGGACCTCTCTGTGCCTGTAGGACCTCTCTGTGCCTGGAGGACCTCTCTTTGCCTGTAGGACCTCTCTGTGCCTGTAGGACCTCTCTGTGCCTGGAGGACCTCTCTGTGCCTGGAGGACCTCTCTGTGCCTGTAGGACCTCTCTGTGCCTGGAGGACCTCTCTGTGCCTGGAGGACCTCTCTGTGCCTGGAGGACCTCTCTGTGCCTGTAGGACCTCCCTGTGCCTGGAGGACCTCTCTGTGCCTGTAGGACCTCTCTGTGCCTGTAGGACCTCTCTGTGCCTGGAGGACCTCTCTGTGCCTGGAGGACCTCTCTGTGCCTGTAGGACCTCTCTGTGCCTGTAGGACCTCCCTGTGCCTGGAGGACCTCTCTGTGCCTGTAGGACCTCTCTGTGCCTGGAGGACCTCTCTGTGCCTGGAGGACCTCTCTGTGCCTGGAGGACCTCTCTGTGCCTGTAGGACCTCTCTGTGCCTGGAGGACCTCTCTGTGCCTGGAGGACCTCTCTGTGTCAGGAGGCACTGACCTCTGCAGGAGGCTCTGGATCAGGTTGACGCTGGAGCTGTTGGTGGAGTTGAATCCTCCATCGAACTGAACCTGAAACAAACAAGAGACGCTGACACAGGCTGACACACACTCTGACACACTCTGACACACTCTGACACACACTGACACACTCTGACACACACTGACACACTCTGACACACACTCTGACACACTCTGACACACTCTGACACACACTCTGACACACTCTGACACACACTGACACACTCTGACACACACTGACACACTCTGACACACTCTGACACACACTCTGACACACTCTGACACACACTCTGACACACACTCTGACACACACTCTGACACACACTCTGACACACACTCTGACACACTCTGACACACACTGACACACACTCTGACACACATGCACACACACGCTGACACACTCGCTGACACAGGGGAGGGGCCTCTGACTGACCTGAGCTGCAGAGCTGTTGTGGGCGCCCCCTGCTGGTCGCTCCTTGAACAGCAGGTCACGGGGGCAGTACCCGACCGCCGCTAAGACTCCGCCCACCAGCAGCACCAGGAGCCCGAGGGCCGCGACCAAACCAGACCCCGAGAAGACCTGGACCCGGCCCTGGACCACCACCACCTCCTGACGCCTGCAGGGGGCGACACCTGTCAGGACCAGACCAGGACAGGACCAGGACCAGGACCAGACCAGGACCAGGACCAGGACCAGACCAGGACCAGACCAGGACCAGACCAGGACCAGACCAGACCAGGACCAGGACCAGGACCAGGACCAGGACAGGACCAGACCAGGACCAGGACCAGACCAGGACCAGACCAGGACCAGACCAGGACCAGACCAGGACCAGACCAGGACCAGACCAGACCAGGACCAGGACCAGGACCAGACCAGGACCAGGACAGGACCAGACCAGGACCAGGACCAGACCAGGACCAGACCAGGACCAGACCAGACCAGGACCAGGACCAGGACCAGACCAGGACCAGGACAGGACCAGGACTAGACCAGGACCAGACCAGGACCAGACCAGGACCAGACCAGGACCAGACCAGGACCAGACCAGGACCAGGACAGGACCAGGACTAGACCAGGACCAGACCAGGACCAGACCAGGACCAGACCAGGACTAGACCAGGACCAGACCGGGTCCAGGTCCAGGTCCAGGTCTAGTCCACGTTTAGTCCAGGTCTAGTCCAGGACCAATCCAGGTCTAGTCCAGGTCCAGGTCTAGACCAGGTCTGGTCCAGGTCCAGGTCTAGTCCAGGTCTAGTCCTGGTCTAGTCCAGGTCTAGTCCTGGTCTAGTCCAGGTCTAGTCCTGGTCTGGTCCAGGTCTAGTCCTGGTCTGGTCCAGGTCCAGGTCTGGTCCTGGTCTGGTCCTGGTCCTGGTCTGGTCCTGTCCTGGTCCTGGTCCTGGTCTGGTCCTGGTCTGGTCCAGGTCCTGGTCTGGTCCTGGTCCAGGTCCAGGTCCAGGTCCAGGTCCAGGTCTAGTCCTGGTCTGGTCCAGGTCCAGGTCTAGTCCTGGTCTAGTCCAGGTCTAGTCCTGGTCTGGTCCAGGTCCAGGTCTGGTCCAGGTCTGGTCCTGGTCTGGTCCTGGTCTGGTCCAGGTCCTGGTCTGGTCTGGTCCTGGTCTGGTCCTGGTCCTGGTCTGGTCCAGGTCCTGGTCTGGTCTGGTCCTGGTCTGGTCCAGGTCCTGGTCTGGTCTGGTCCTGGTCTGGTCCTGGTCTGGTCCAGGTCCTGGTCTGGTCTGGTCCAGGTCCAGGTCCAGGTCCAGGTCTGGTCCTGGTCTGGTCCAGGTCCAGGTCTGGTCCTGGTCTGGTCCTGGTCTGGTCCTGGTCTGGTCCTGGTCTGGTCCTGGTCTGGTCCAGGTCCTGGTCTGGTCCTGGTCCTGGTCTGGTCCTGGTCTGGTCCTGGTCCTGGTCCTGGTCTGGTCCTGGTCTGGTCCTGGTCTGGTCCTGGTCTGGTCCTGGTCTGGTCCTGGTCTGGTCCAGGTCTAACCTCTTCTTTCTCGGTCTCTTGGGTTTGACTCGTTGTTTCTTCTGGAGAGAGTCTTGACGCCGTGCGTTGTTGATTCGCAGCAGGCCTCCTGTCGCTATCATCGTCACGGTAACGGCTCACCTGCTGGGCCCGCCCCCGGACAGGTGACTCCGCCCCCTGCTCACCTGGACTCAGCCCCCGACCTGAAACGATTTGACGGTGAGTCAACTAACTAAACTAAACTAACTAACTAAATCAAAGATGGCTGCCTCCGTATCAGGAAGTAAAACAAAGATGGCAGCCTCCGTATCAGGAAGTAAAACAAAGATGGCCGCCTCCGTATCAGGAAGTAAAACAAAGATGGCCGCCTCCGTATCAGGAAGTAAAACAAAGATGGCAGCTCAGATTCAGGAAGTAAAACAAAGATGGCAGCCTCCGTATCAGGAAGTAAAGCAAAGATGGCAGCCTCCGTATCAGGAAGTAAAACAAAGATGGCAGCCTCCGTATCAGGAAGTAAAACAAAGATGGCAGCCTCCGTATCAGGAAGTAAAGCAAAGATGGCCGCCTCCGTATCAGGAAGTAAAACAAAGATGGCAGCCTCCGTATCAGGAAGTAAAACAAAGATGGCAGCCTCCGTATCAGGAAGTAAAACAAAGATGGCAGCCTCCGTATCAGGAAGTAAAACAAAGATGGCAGCCTCCGTATCAGGAAGTAAAACAAAGATGGCCGCCTCCGTATCAGGAAGTAAAACAAAGATTTTTTTTTTTTTTTTTTTGAACAAATGCTTACAAACACTCGTAGAGGACAACAATAAAACAAAACAAGATCATAAAATGAACGCTAGGGGGCGTAAGTCTATATAAAGTCACTTAAATACAATCAATCAGTGTTGGGAAGTTACTGATTACAACACAAGCGCTAAGGCCATGGACACATTTTAAAACATAAATCAGTGCAGCTGCTCAGCATTCCCCTCAACACTGAGTCACATTAGATATATTATATATACACACATGGAGCACACCTTCAAAACAAAAGACATTTAGAAATCAGGTGGGAGGTTCTATTTGCAGATTTCCAATTCTTCATAGTAATCAGAGAGCCATAAAACAACTTCAATTCATTCATGAAACAAGAAAATGAGGCTTATTTTCTCTCCATTTACTACAATGAATGTGATATTTTGTCAAAAGCAGAACAGTGTTTACAATAGTTTCTGAAGCCGAATCCAACTGGTCAAAATAAAATAGAATGTGAGTCACTTTGAATGGGGGGATTTTCATTTTTAAATTGAGCCCATTTCTGACATCTGACCATAAACCTGGGAGTACTGACAATTAAAAAACATGATCCAGAGATTCTTCGTCTAGATTACAAAAGGTACAAGGTTCTACCATGAATGTGAATCTTCTTTTAAGAAGCCGCCCACTGGGTAGATGTTATTCATTGTTTTAAAATGTGTTTCCTTTACTTTAGGAGACAGTGGCAGTTTAACAAATGTGGAGAATGCTTTAATGTTCATAGAATAATGGTTTGAACTGGGCACATCTTTAAAAGAAGTTCTGTTGAAGTCAAAATAAGTCCTTTGTCTTATTTCCTCATTGATAGCTTTAGCGCTGAATGTAGAGTCAGTTACATTCCAATGATTCACTTTTAGAACGGGAAGTGCTGTCCTTACATTATAAAACTGAAGTGTATCTTTGATCATATGAATCAATGATGGAGGGATAGCTTTGCAAACCTTCTGGAAAAATCTGAATTCACAACTTAAGCCATATTTTCCAACAAAAGAGGGAAAGTTCAAAAGATTACCATCACAGTCCATTAGGTCTGTAACAAATAGAATGTTTTTGTCTAACCAGTCCAGTTTAAAGATTGATTTTCTTCCACTCAGTATCGTTCTGTTATTCTGTTATATTTTATGGTTAAAAATCATCTTCCAAAACTGAAGAACCTGTTTATGAAACTTAGACAACGTAACGGGAATTTTGTTGATTTCAAAATCACAGGAATTCAATCCCTCCAAGTTGTTTGAATATGGATTTGGGAATGTGGTACCACATAGAAACAAGAATGATTTGAGCCATTTAATCTTAAAAGTACCAATCATGGCTTCAAAGTCGAGTGCATTAACACCGCCTTATCATACCCTTTAACAAGTGGGATCTTTTAACATAATGAGTTTGATTTTTCCATAAAAACTGAAAGATGATGGAGTTGGCCTTTTTGATGTTCTGTGGTGATATATCAAATCAAATCAAATCCATTTATGTTTCTAATGCCCAAAATCACAACAACAGTTGCCTCGATGGGCCACAGGTCAAAGCAGTTCAGATAACTGTCCCAGAATGCCCCTGTCCTTTGACCCTCCTTCAGGAAAAACTACAAAAAACCCCACGGGACAAAGTATAAACCTGAGGAGAACCACAGTGAAGGAGAGATCCTACTCCCACGGACGGACAGGCTGCAGATGAACTAGGACTGACATCCACTTGGACTGAACCAGAACCACTCAAGAGGGAGGAGGCTTTAAAGAGTTCATCCAGGAGGACGAGGAGCAGTCCACCAGTGTAGAGAGATCCTCCAGGAGGACGAGGAGCAGTCCACCAGTGTAGAGAGATCCTCCAGGAGGACGAGGAGCAGTCCACCAGTGTAGAGAGATCCTCCAGGAGGACGAGGAGCAGTCCACCAGTGTAGAGAGATCCTCCAGGAGGACGAGGAGCAGTCCACCAGTGTAGAGAGATCCTCCAGGAGGACGAGGAGCAGTCCACCAGTGTAGAGAGATCCTCCAGGAGGACGAGGAGCAGTCCACCAGTGTAGAGAGATCCTCCAGGAGGACGAGGAGCAGTCCACCAGTGTAGAGAGATCCTCCAGGAGGACGAGGAGCAGTCCACCAGTGTAGAGAGATCCTCCAGGAGGACGAGGAGCAGTCCACCAGTGTAGAGAGATCCTCCAGGAGGACGAGGAGCAGTCCACCAGTGTAGAGAGATCCTCCAGGAGGACGAGGAGCAGTCCACCAGTGTAGAGAGATCCTCCAGGAGGAGATGAGGAACAGTTCATCTAAGTAGATGGAGTTCGTCCAGGCAGACGAGGTGTGGCTGATCCAGGGTTGAGGGAGTTCCTCCAGGCGGGTGGAGCATAGATCGTCCAGTGTAGAGATCGATCCTCCAGACAGATGGGGGTGGGGGGGTCGTCACTGGAGCAGCCGCCGCAGTGTCTGAAACAGTCTCCACTCCCCGGGGGAAGTGGAGAGAAAGAGAAACATGTGAACAGCAATGAATATATACATGGAGTGACATGGATAAACAACTTTGGAGACACCCTCTGCTTTAGACAAAAGGTTTCTCCCAAAAATGGTTAAATCCCTAGTTAACCAGTGACTAAGACGTCTTTTCATGTCCGTCAAACGTCTGTGATATTGACATCTTCTCTTCTGTTTTTAGAGATCAGTATTCACAAACACTTCACTTCATTCTCAACCTTAATTGACATCATATTTTTATGTCGACGAGAATGAATCGGAAGAATTTCACATTTGTTAATGTTTAATGTTAAACCTGATGCTTTTGTGAAGAATGAGACTGACTTGAGTGCTTTTTCAACCATTAAACCATTTTGTAAAAATAATGCTGTGTCAGTGCACGGTGGCAGAGCGGTTAGAGCTTCTGCCTCTCAATAAGGAGATCGTGGGTTCGAATCCCAGACCACCCCAACATCGTGGTTTCGAATTCCGAACCACCCTAACATCACACGATCTCTCTGGGTGGAGTCTGCATGTCCTCCCCGTGTTACCGTGGGTTCTCTCCGGGTTCTCTGGCTCCTCCCACCGTCCAAACACATGACTGTGGAGGTTAATTGACAACTCTAAATGGTCCATAGTGTGTGAATGTGAGAGTGAATGGTCGTCTGTCCATGTCTCTGTCTCTCTGTGTTTGCTGCGACGAGTTGGCCACTGTCCAGGGTGTACCCCGCCTAAGGCTCAAAGTCACTGGGACAGGCTCCAGTCACCCGCGACCCCTAACGGGAATAAGCGGGAGAAAATGAATGAATGAATGAATGAATGCTGTGTCATCAGGACTTTGTCTTATTTTATACTGACGCTCAAAAACACATTTCCCTTTTAATTCTGGATTATTTTTAATTAGGAGGGTCAGTAATTGAGTTGCTAAAATAAACAATTTGGGTGAAACAGGACGACCTTGTGGAATGCCACGCTGTACCTTGAATCTGGGATTAAGGCACCGAGCTGTAAATATCATTGTAAAACATTTTAATCGTGTTACAGAAAAGTTTTCCAAAACCAAAAAAACCCAAGGCTTCAATCAAAAAAGAGTGTCCAATGTATCGAACGCTTTGTAAAAATCCAAAAATAATACCAGACTTTCACTGTCAATGAATTCGTTATAATCCAACATGTCAAGTATTAATCTAATCTGACTGTTAATCTGCTTCTGTATTTAACAAAAGCAGATTGACATTCATCAATGATATCTCTCAGTCCTCTGTTTAAACGCTCTGCAAACACATGGGCTAAATTTTATAATCATTACATAATAAGGTGATTGGCCTCCACTTATCTAAATGTAAACAATCTTTTTTTGGTTTTGGGATTAAAGTAATAATTCCGTGTTTCATTGTGTTGGATAGATTACCTGTTGCAATGCATTCCATAAGAGCTTTATATAACATCATATCCTTCCAAAAGAAATTATAAAAATCAATGGTTAATCCATCCGTGCTGGTGATTTACCAGAGACATTTTAGATATAGCACAATCGAACTCTTCAATTTGTGAGGTTTGGTCCATAGATCATCTGAAGTCTGGGTTAATCGATGGATTAAACTCACTTAACACGTCACTCAGAGTCAGAACAGTTTGATTTGTATAATTGGGAGTAAAAATATTGTATTTCATTATCAATTAGATTAGTGTCTTCAGTGACAGATCCATTTATTGATCATTTATTCATTTTCTTTTTCATTTCATGAGGTGTTTTTTTCGCCGCCTTCTGTCCAGCGGCTCCAGATCTCACAAATGCACCCTTCGCTTTGTCCAAGTAGAGTGCATCCAATTCAGACTGCACTTTATTACATTCTTCAATTTCTTCATTAGATAATCGTGTCTTTTCACATAATATGTTAATATTATTCATAAGATTTAGCTGTTTTCTTTTTTTGAGATTTGAAAGGAATTTACTTTGAATTGAAAGTTCTTTTACTCTGTATTTTAGCCACTCCCCTTTACTTACCGCACCCATTTTCAAATGATCTATTTCTAGAAGTAGTTGCTTGACTTTTTTACAAAAATGAGAATTATTTAACAGAATTATTGAATTTCCAGATACGAGTCAGGTTGTGGTTTGGTTTGGAAAACAAAAATGATAATGATATCACACAATGGTCTGTTAACGGAGAAGCTGATGTTACATTCAGTTATGAAATTTATCCATGATGCAGATACAAACCAAAAATCAATTCTTGAACTCTGACCATTGAACTCTGACCATTGAACCGGGTAAACGGAGAAGTTGTAGGGTTTTTAACTGTCCAGTAATCAATCAAATCTGCACTATTCATTAATTTACCAATTATGTCATCATATTTGTGGCATAATGCTCGTGGAGGATTTCTGTCCATCCATAAATCAGGTACCAGGTTAAAATCACCTCCAACTAAAATGTTATCAGTTGAATATGTATTTCCACATTCACACATTTGTTTGCATAATTCATCAATTAAGACTTTGTTTTTTCCCCGATCATTATATCCATAAACACATACCAGAACAAAATTTTCATCATTAACTTCAGCCATTACTATCACCCAGTGACCATTAGAGTCACTGATATGATTAATGACTTTACCCAGAAATCATCAGCCCAGCAGAGTGTGAGGTCCCATGGCAGCAAAAATAGAATCACCGCATTGCAACTTCCAAAACTTTACATCCTCCTCATTAGAATGAGTTTCCTGAAGACAAACAAAGTTGGCGTTTTGCTCCTTACAAAATAGAAAAATAGCTTTTCGTTTTACAATATTTTTAAGCCCCCTCGTGTTCAGTGAAATAAGAGACAACATACCTGGAAATGTAGGTAATGTAGCGCAAGTGCAAAGATGAGACTGTCTGTGTCCTTAGCAAACATTCTTTAACTGTGCGGTTTAGAGTCAGAACATCACAAACAATCCTATAAAACAGAAGAACACCTGTCAGACATATCCTAGTCCGGGTCTACACGTTGGTTGTCGATCAAAGCATATCCTTCTTTCAGGAATGCTCTCTGGCCTCTTCTCCTGCGCCGCTCTATCTTCTCTGGAGAAATCCTCTTTAAAGTGGATGTGCATGTCTTTGCACACTCAGGCATCTCTGGACTTCTTCCACACGTCATCCCGGACCGTCCTTGACACAAACTGCATAATGACTGACCGCGGAGTGTTGTTTCCAGTTGCCGCTTTGCCCTTTTTGCCAAGACGATGAACTGTGTCTACCGTGTCCCGGAGCCGCTCCACGGACAAAGGTTTCACTCTTGTCAGGATTCCAATGACCAGCTCCCTGGTGTCTTCCCCATCCTTCTCGGGCAGACCGTTCAGCCGCAAGTTCCATCTTCGTTTGTACCGGGCATGTTCAGCTACCGCTTCTCTCAGACTCTTATTTTCCCCTTGGAGTTCCTTCACTTTCTGTTGCAGTGAGACAATGTTGTCTGTGTTCTCTTTAATCGCCACAGTGTTAGCTTCCACCCTTGTCTCAAACTTCTTTAAAAGCTCATTTTGAGTGTCCAACTTTTCCGACTGCCTATCCAATGCCGCCTTCACCTCAATTACTGCTTTCAGAATGGACTCCATGGCATTTTCATCATAAGGCTTCTCTCTTTTCTTTTTTTTTTGGTTGGGAGCTTTCAGAGGAGTGTGGTCCAAGTTAATTGTCTTCTCGTGGGGTAAGAGCTCATCAACTTCAATACTAGCAACAGCATCGTCATCGCCCGCTTCTCCGGGAGCGGCCAGGTTGTAATCGTGGTCATCCATCATAGCTACCGGTAGCACGTTTTGTAGCAAAAAACAATTGCTCTAAAGTTGTCTTTAAGCTCTTAACAAACGTTGTTTCGAAGTAAAACAAAGATGGCCGCCTCCGTATCAGGAAGTAAAACAAAGATGGCCGCCTCCGTATCAGGAAGTAAAACAAAGATGGCCGCCTCCGTATCAGGAAGTAGAGCAAAGATGGCTGCCTCCGTATCAGGAAGTAAAACAAAGATGGCCGCCTCCGTATCAGGAAGTAAAACAAATATGGCCGCCTCCGTATCAGGAAGTAAAACAAAGATGGCCGCCTCCGTATCAGGAAGTAAAGCAAAGATGGCCGCCTCCGTATCAGGAAGTAAAACAAAGATGGCCGCCTCCGTATCAGGAAGTAAATCAAAGATGGCCGCCTCCGTATCAGGAAGTAAAACAAAGATGGCCTCCAGATTGTCAGGAAGTAAACAAATATGGCGCCTCCAGATTCAGGAAGTAAAACAGATGGCCGCCTCGTATCAGACAGGAAGTAAAACAAAGATGGCCGCCTCCAGTATCAGGAAGTAAAACAAAGATAGCGCCTCGATCAGAAGTGCAAAGATGGCCGCAGACAGAAGTAAAACAAAGATGGCCGCCTCCGTATCAGGAAGTAAATGCGGAAGTAAGAAACTTTTTTGGGGTCATGTGACAATGAGCTCACTCCATAGGGATAAACAGGGCGGCCATTTTGGATTCATCTTCCAGGTTTTATTAGAGTTCTATGTATTTGACTTATTTGTGCCGCTCCCCCAAAGCATCATGGGGGATTGTGTCACGTGGGGCCCTAAAGATGGAGCCACGTTTGGGTCAAATCAAACGTTCTGGGACGAATGAGACACAAGAACCTCATTTATAATCAGCTTCAAAACAGCAAACTGTGAAACTCCAGCTTTAACTCTTTATTTAACAAAGAAAGTCTAGACTTGAACCTGTGGGCGGAGCCTGTTCAGAGCCACGTGAGCCAATCAGAATCAGCCAATCAGACTGAGCCAATCAGACTCAGCCAATCAGACTGAGCCAATCAGACTCAGCCAATCAGACTGAGCCAATCAGAATCAGAGACAAAAACAAACACAAAACATTCATGAACCTTGAAGAAGAAGAAGAAGAAGAAGAAGAAGAAGAAGAAGAAGAAGAAGAAGAAGAAGAAGAAGAAGAAGAAGAAGAAGAAGAAGAAGAAGAAGAAGAAGAAGAAGAAGAAGAAGAAGAAGAAGAAGAAGAAGAAGAAGAAGAAGAAGAAGAAGAAGAAGAAGAAGAAGAAGAAGAAGAAGAAGAAGAAGAAGAAGAAGAAGAAGAAGAAGAAGAAGAAGAAGAAGAAGAAGAAGAAGAAGAAGAAGAAGAAGAAGAAGAAGAAGAAGAAGACTCACCCAGAGAGCCCCGTCCCACGGAGTCCTCCTCATCCTGGACCGGCCCAGTCCTGGTCTAGTCCTGGTCCCGGTCCTGTCTAGTCCTGGTTCTGGTCTGGTCCCAGTCCTGGTCTAGTCCTGGTTCTGGTCTCGGTACTGGTCTGGTCCCGGTCTAGTCCTGGTCCTGGTCTGGTCCTGGCTCTGGTCCTGGCTCTGGTCCTGGTCCCGGTCCTAGTCCGGTCCTGGTCTGGTCCTGGTCCTGGTCTGGTCCTGGCTCTGGTCCTGGTCCCGGTCTAGTCCCGGTCCTGGTCCTGGTCCCGGTCCTAGTCCTGGTCCTGGCTCTGGTCCTGGCTCTGGTCCCGGTCCTAGTCCTGGTCTGGTCCTGGTCTGGTCCTGGTCCTGGTCTGGTCCTGGCTCTGGTCCTGGTCCCGGTCTTGGTCTAGTCCTGGTCCCGGTCCTGGTCCCGGTCCTAGTCCTGGTCCTGGTGCAGTCTCCTCTGGGTCCAGTTTTCAGGTTGAATCCTCTTCAGATCCCGTGGGACCCAAATCCAGTCCAGACCCGGGTCCAGGTCTGGTCCAGGTCTGGTCCCTGGTCGGGTTTTGGTCCGGTTCAGGTCCCTGGTCGGGTTTTGGTCCGGTTCAGGTCCGGCGATGGTTCATGTGTCGTTCGTGGGAGAGAAACAGTCGACTGTCGCTGTTACCACGGAAACAAGGAGACGAGGAGACGAGGACTGCAGCAAGGAGCGAGGAGAGGAAACGAGGGAGGAGGAGAGGGGAGGACACGAGGGAGGGAACGAGGGAGGAGGAGAGGAAACGAGGGAGGGGAGGGAACGCGGGAGGGAACGAGGGAGGAGCGAGGAGAGGAGGGAGGGAACGAGGGAGGAGAGGAAACGAGGGAGGAGGAGAGGAAACGAGGGAGGAGGAGAGGACACGAGGGAGGAGGGAGGGAGGAGAGGAGGGAGGGAACGAGGGAGGAGGAGAGGGAACAGGGGAGGGAACGAGGGAGGGGAGGGAACAAGGGAGGGAACGAGGGAGGAGCGAGGAGAGGAGGGAGGGAACGAGGGAGGAGAGGAAACGAGGGAGGAGGAGAGGAAACGAGGGAGGAGGAGAGGACACGAGGGAGGAGTGAGGGAGGAGAGGAGGGAGGGAACGAGGGAGGAGGAGAGGGAACAGGGGAGGGAACGAGGGAGGAGCGAGGAGAGGAGGGAGGGAATGAGGGAGGAGGAGAGGGAACGAGGGAGGAGCGAGGAGAGGAGGGAGGAGAGGGAACGAGGGAGGAGCGAGGAGAGGAGGGAGGAGGAGAGGAAACGAGGGAGGAGGAGAGCAGAGGAGGGAACGAGGGAGGAGCGAGGAGAGGAGGGAGGAGGAGAGGGAACAAGGGAGGGAACGAGGGAGGAGGAGAGGAGGGAGGAGAGGGAGCGAGGAGAGGGAGCGAGGAGAGGAGGGAGTGAACGAGGGAGGAGAGGGAACGAGGGAGGGAACGAGGGAGGAGCGAGGAGAGGAGGGAGGAGAGGGAGCGAGGAGAGGGAGCGAGGAGAGAGGGGGGGGAGTGAACGAGGGAGGGAACGAGGGAGGAGCGAGGAGAGGAGGGAGGAGGAGAGGGAACAAGGGAGTGAACGAGGGAGGAGAGGGAACGAGGGAGGGAACGAGGGAGGAGCGAGGAGAGGAGGGAGGAGGAGAGGGAACAAGGGAGGGAACGAGGGAGGGAACGAGGGAGGAGAGGAAACGAGGGAGGGAACGAGGGAGGAGGAGAGGACATGAGGGAGGGAACGAGGGAGGAGGAGAGGACACGAGGGAGCCGACGGAAGGAAGCAAGGGAGGAGGAGGAGAGGGAACGAGGGAGGGGGAGAGGACATGAGGGAGGGAACGAGGGAGGAGGAGAGGAAACGAGGGAGGGGAGGGAACGAGGGAGGGGAGGAGGAGGAGAGGGAACGAGGGAGGGGGAGAGGGAACGAGGGAGGGGAGGGAACGAGGGAGGAGGAGAGGAAACGAGGGAGGGAACGAGGGAGGAGGAGAGGAAACGAGGGAGGGGGAACGAGGGAGGAGGAGAGGGAACGAGGGAGGGGAGGAGGAGGAGAGGAAACGAGGGAGGGAACGAGGGAGGAGGAGAGGGAACGAGGGAGGGAACGAGGGAGGAGGAGAGGAAACGAGGGAGGGGAGGGAACGAGGGAGGAGGAGAGGGAACGAGGGAGGGAACGAGGGAGGAGGAGAGGGAACGAGGGAGGGAACGAGGGAGGAGGAGAGGACACGAGGGAGGGAACGAGGGAGGAGGAGAGGAAACGAGGGAGGGAACGAGGGAGGAGGAGAGGACACGAGGGAGGGAACGAGGGAGGAGGAGAGGAAACGAGGGAGGGAACGAGGGAGGAGGAGAGGGAACGAGGGAGGGAACGAGGGAGGAGGAGAGGAAACGAGGGAGGGAACGAGGGAGGAGGAGAGGGAACGAGGGAGGGAACGAGGGAGGAGGAGAGGGAACGAGGGAGGGAACGAGGGAGGAGGAGAGGACACGAGGGAGGGAACGAGGGAGGAGGAGAGGACACGAGGGAGGGAACGAGGGAGGAGGAGAGGACACGAGGGAGGGAACGAGGGAGGAGGAGAGGACACGAGGGAGGGGAGGAGGAGAGGAAACCCATTCAAAAGTCCACAGTGGATTCTCTTTTCTTTGTCACAAACTCAGGAGGCGGAGCTTAAAACACATTATTTACATTTATTTACAATATTCAGATTTTATTTACAAACAAACAAACAACAAGCGTCTGTCACAGACCAGACCAGGACTAGACCAGGACTAGACCAGGACTAGACCAGGTCTGGGTTTCCTCTGGTTCTGTTGGTCCTAAAGTCTCTGGTCCGGGCCGTGTCTTGGACCCAAAGTGGACCCTGACAGGTTCTACACCCAGAGCGGTCTGGTCTGAGGCTCCGGGGCGGCTTCAGGGTCTCTGGTCTGGTCCCGGTCCAGGTCCAGGTCCTGGTCTCGGTCTCGGTCCTGGTCCCGGTCCCGGCCCTGGTCCCAGTCCCGGTCCAGGCCCGTCCCGCTCAGGAGCAGGCGATGCTCTCTGCTCTCTCTCTGCTCTCTCTCTGGTCTCGGCCCTGGTCCAGGTCCAGGTCCAGGTCCTGGTCCAGGTCCTGGTCTCGGTCTCAGTCCTGGTCCCGGTCCCGGTCCCGGCCCTGGTCCCGGCCCGTCCCGCTCAGGAGCAGGCGATGCTCTCTGCTCTCTCTCTGGTCTGGTCTCTCTCTCTGGTCTCTGCCCTGGTCCAGGTCCAGGTCCTGGTCTCAGTCCCGGCCCTGGTCCTGGTCCCAGTCCCGGCCCTGGTCCCGTCCCGCTCAGGAGCAGGCGATGCTCTCTGCTCTCTCTCTCTGCTC
Organism: Rhinogobius similis; assembly: GCA_019453435.1. Lineage (NCBI taxonomy): Eukaryota > Metazoa > Chordata > Actinopteri > Gobiiformes > Gobiidae > Rhinogobius > Rhinogobius similis. The sequence continues at coordinate 31,319,968 of CM033639.1, read as the reverse complement.
TCTCTCTGGTCTCGGCCCTGGTCCAGGTCCTGGTCTCAGTCCTGGTCCTGGTCCTGGTCCCGGTCCCGTCCCGCTCAGGAGCAGGCGATGCTCTCCAGGTGCTGCTCCAGCTGGGACTCCTCTGCTGCGAGGGCGGCGGCCTGAAGGGCGTCGTCCCCGTGTCCCGGGAGCTTCCTGTCGCTGCTGTGCATGTTGTTCTCATGACGCTTCAGGTCTGAGGCCTCCGGGACACAAAGGGTTAAGAGTCAGACGGGTTAAAGTACTGGAGTACTACGAGTACTACGAGTACTACGAGTACTACGAGTACTACGAGTACTACGAGTACTACGAGTACTACAGGGACTACGAGCACTACAGGGACTACAGGGACTATAGGGACTACAGGGACTACAGGGACTATAGGGACTACAGGGACTACAGGGACTATAGGGACTACAGGGACTACAGGGACTACAGGGACTATAGGGACTATAGGGACTACAGGGACTACAGGGACTACAGGGACTACAGGGACTACAGGGACTATAGGGACTACAGGGACTACAGGGACTACAGGGACTACAGGGACTATAGGGACTACAGGGACTACAGGGACTATAGGGACTACAGGGACTACAGGGACTACAGGGACTATAGGGACTATAGGGACTATAGGGACTACAGGGACTACAGGGACTACAGGGACTACAGGGACTACAGGGACTATAGGGACTACAGGGACTACAGGGACTACGAGCACTACAGGGACTACGAGCACTACAGGGACTACAGGGACTACAGGTACTACAAGTACTACAGGGACTACAGGGAGTACGAGCACTACAACTACTACAGGGACTACAGGGACTACAGGGACTACAGGGACTACGAGTACTACAGGGACTACAGGGACTACAGGGACTACAGGGACTATAGGGACTACAGGGACTACAGGGACTACGAGCACTACAGGGACTACAGGGACTACAGGGACTACGAGCACTGCAAGTACTACAGGTACTACAGGGACTACAGGGACTACGAGCACTACAGGGACTACAGGGACTACAGGGACTACAGGGACTACAGGGACTACAGGGACTACGAGCACTACAGGGACTACAGGGACTACAGGGACTACAGGGACTACAGGGACTACGAGCACTACAGGGACTACAGGTACTACAAGTACTACAGGGACTACAGGGAGTACGAGCACTACAAGTACTACAGGGACTACAGGGACTACAGGGACTACAGGGACTACGAGTACTACAGGGACTACAGGGACTACAGGGACTACGAGCACTACAGGGACTACAGGGACTACAGGGACTACAGGGACTACGAGCACTACAGGGACTACAGGGACTACAGGGACTACAGGGACTACAGGGACTACAGGGACTACGAGCACTACAGGGACTACAGGGACTACAGGGACTACAGGGACTACAGGGACTACGAGCACTACAGGGACTACAGGGACTACAGGGACTACGAGCACTACGAGTACTACAAGTACTACAGGGACTACGAGCACTACGAGTACTACAAGTACTACAGGGACTACGAGCACTACGAGTACTACAAGTACTACAGGGACTACGAGCACTACAGGGACTACAGGGACTACGAGCACTACAGGGACTACAGGGACTACAGGGACTACGAGCACTACAGGGACTACAGGGACTACAGGGACTACGAGCACTACAGGGACTATAGGGACTACGAGTACTACAGGTACTACAAGGACTACAGGGACTACGAGTACTACTGAGAGTAGTACTCGTAGTCCCTGTAGTCCCTGTAGTACTTCTAGTACCTGTAGTACCTGTAGTACTTGTAGTACCTGTAGTACTATAGTACTGCAGTACTGTAGTACTTGTACTCGTACCTTGGCGAAGGCCTTGGAGCAGGAGTTACAGACGAAGGGTTTCTCTCCTCGATGACGTCTCTCATGATCCTTCAGATGAGACTTGTGTTTGAAGGCCTGAAAAGAACCAGGTCAGAACCAGGACCAGGACCAGGACCAGGACCAGGACCAGGACCAGGACCTGGACCTGGACCAGACCAGGACCAGACCAGGACCAGACCAGGACCTGGACCTGGACAGGGACATGGACATGGACATGGACCTGGACCTGGACCAGGACCAGACCTGGTCCTGGACCTGGACAAGGACCTGGACCAGACCAGGACCAGGACCAGGACCAGACCTGGACCTGGACCTGGACCAGACCAGGACCAGACCAGGACCTGGACCTGGACATGGACATGGACCTGGACCTGGACCAGGACCAGACCTGGTCCTGGACCTGGACAAGGACCTGGACCAGACCAGGACCAGGACCAGGACCAGACCCAGGACCAGGCCCAGGCCCAGGCCCGGTCCGGGCCCCTCAGGGTGGTACCTTGTCACACATCTGGCAGGCGAAGGGCCTCTCGTTGCTGTGGACTCTCTCGTGTTTCTTCAGATCTGGAGCTCGAATAAACGACTTTCCACAAACGTCACATCTGTACGGCTTAAAGCCCGTGTGGATCTTCAGGTGCTCTGCACAGAACCAGGACAGAACCGGGTCAGAACCAGGACAGAACCAGGACAGAACCGGGTAAGAACCGGGTCAGAACCAGGACAGAACCAGGACAGAACCGGGTCAGAACCGGGACAGAACCAGGACAGAACCAGGACAGAACCGGGTCAGAACCAGGAAAGAACTGGGTCAGAACCGGGACTAGCAGAGGGCCATAACAGGTGTGGGGCTCAGGTGTGAGGGCGTACCTTTCAGGTGTGAGGGCGTACCCTTCAGGTGTGAGGGCGTACCTTTCAGGTGTGAGGGCGTACCTTTCAGGTGTGAGGGCGTACCTTCAGGTGTGAGGGCGTACCTTTCAGGTGTGAGGGCGTACCTTTCAGGTGTGAGGGCGTACCCTTCAGGCGTGAGGGCGTACCTTTCAGGCGTGAGGGCGTACCTTTCAGGCGTGAGGGCGTACCTTTCAGGTGTGAGGGCGTACCTTTCAGGTGTGAGGGCGTACCTTTCAGGTGTGAGGGCGTACCTTTCAGGTGTGAGGGCGTACCTTTCAGGTGTGAGGGCGTACCTTTCAGGTGTGCGTGTGTGGTGAAGGCCTTGGTGCAGATCTCACAGCCGAACGGTCGCTCGGCCGAGTGCAGCTTCTCGTGTTTCCTGAAACACAATCAGACCAAGTGAACGAGAAGAATGGGCGCGGTGTGGGGCGTGGTGAGGGGGGGGGCGTGGGGCGAGGGGCGTGGGAGAGTCTGGGAGAGTCTGAGGGAGTCTGGGAGAGTCTGGGAGAGTCTGAGGGAGTCTGAGGGAGTCTGAGGGAGTCTGAGGGAGTCTGGGGGAGTCTGAGGAGAGTCTGAGGGAGTCTGAGGGAGTCTGAGGGAGTCTGGGGGAGTCTGAGGAGAGTCTGAGGGAGTCTGAGGGAGTCTGGGGAGAGTCTGAGGGAGTCGGGGGGAGTCTGAGGGAGTCCGGGGAGGGTCTGAGGGAGTCTGAGGGAGTCTGGGAGAGTCTGAGGGAGTCTGGGAGAGTCTGAGGAGAGTCTGAGGGAGTCTGAGGGAGTCTGAGAGAGTCTGAGGGAGTCTGGGGAGAGTCTGAGGGAGTCGGGGGGAGTCTGAGGGAGTCTGGGGAGAGTCTGAGGGAGTCTGGGGGAGTCTGAGGGAGTCTGAGGGAGTCGGGGGGAGTCTGAGGGAGTCTGAGGGGAGTCTGGGGAGGGTCTGAGGGAGTCTGGGGAGGGTCTGAGGGAGTCTGGGGGAGTCTGGAGGGAGTCTGGGGGAGTCTGAAAGGAGTCGGGGGGAGTCTGAGGGGAGTCGGGGGGAGTCTGAGGGGAGGTCGTCTGGTTAGGGTCTGGGGGGAGTGTGAGGGAGTCTGGGGGAGTCTGGGTGGAGTCTGGGAGAGTCTGGGAGAGTCTGGGTGGGGAGTCTGAGAGAGTCTGAGGGAGTCTGGGGGAGTCTGGGGGAGTCTGGGAGAGTCTGAGGGAGTCTGGGGGAGTCTGGGAGAGTCTGAGGGAGTCTGGGAGAGTCTGAGGGAGTCTGGGGGAGTCTGGGGAGAGTCTGAGGGAGTCTGAGGAGAGTCTGAGGGAGTCTGGGGGAGTCTGAGGAGAGTCTGAGGGAGTCTGGGGGAGTCTGAGGGAGTCTGGGGGGAGTCTGGGGAGGGTCTGAGGGAGTCTGGGGGAGTCTGGGGAGGGTCTGGGGAGGGTCTGAGGGAGTATGGGGGAGTCTGGAGGGAGTCTGGGGGGAGTCTGGGGGAGTCTGAAAGGAGTCGGGGGGAGTCTGAGGGGAGTCGGGGGGAGTCTGAGGGGAGTCGGGGGGAGTCGGGGGGAGTCTGGGAGGGTCTGGTGAGGGTCTGGGGGGAGTCTGAGGGAGTCTGGGAGAGTCTGGGGGAGTCTGAGGGGAGTCTGAGGGGAGTCTGAGGGAGTCTGAGGAGAGTCTGGGGAGGGTCTGAGGGAGTCTGGGGGAGTCTGGGGGAGTGTCTGGGGGAGTATGGGGGAGTCTGGGGGAGTCTGGAGGGAGTCTGGGGGGAGTCTGGGGGAGTCTGAAAGGAGTGGGGGGAGTCTGAGGGGAGTCGGGGGGAGTCTGAGGGGAGTCGGGGGGAGTCTGAGGGGAGTCTGAGGGGAGTCTGGGGGAGTCTGGGGGAGTCTGGGAGGGTCTGGGGGGAGTGTGAGGGAGTCTGGGGGAGTCTGGGGGAGTCTGGGTGGAGTCTGAGGGAGTCTGGGAGAGTCTGGGAGAGTCTGAGGGGAGTCTGAGGGGAGTCTGGGGGAGTCTGGGGGAGTCTGGGAGAGTCTGAGGGAGTCTGGGGGAGTCTGGGGGAGTCTGGGGGAGTCTGGGAGAGTCTGAGGGAGTCTGAGGGAGTCTGGGGGAGTCTGGGGGAGTCTGAGGGAGTCTGAGGGAGTCTGGGGGAGTCTGAGGGAGTCTGGGGGATACTGGGGAGGGCGTGTGGCCTGGGGCGGGGGGAGTCTGAGGGAGTCTGGGAGGAGTCTGGGGGGAGTCTGGGAGAGTCTGGGAGAGTCTGGGTGGAGTCTGGGCGAGGGCGTGGGGCATGGGGTGAGGGGCGGGGCGCAGGGCGTGGGGCAGGGGGCGGGGCGAGGGGCGGGGCGTGAGGACAAGCACAGTTCACAGTCGGGTTAATGACGTCTGCAGAGGGTCGGTGTTTTAGTCTGTGTCTCAGATGTGTTTGTTCTGCCTCAGTGGGAGGGGCATCTGTGGTACAGTGGAGCTGATCCCTCTGTGATGTCATCAAAAGGCGCCAGTCCATCATCAACAAAATAAAGTCTTATCAGGGATTATTTCTGTCGCTCTAACTGCTGTGTCCTGTGTGTGGGTCTTGTGTACAGCCCGGTTGCTACGGTAACGGCCGGCCCCTGCGTACAGCCCGGTTGCTACGGTAACGGCCGGCCCCTGCGTACAGCCCGGTTGCTATGGTAATGTTCTTGGTGCTCGTCCCGCTGTGAGGTGCTTGCTCTGGACTCACCGCAGCTTGTTCTCGTCGAGGAAGCCTTTCCCGCAGATGTGGCAGCTCAGGGCGTCCCGGGCCCCGTACAGGAGGTACTCCAGCTTCATGTCGCTGCTCCAGTTCGGCTGCTCGTCCTTAACCCCCCCGAGGTCCCCCCCGAACCCCAACGTCTGCGTCCCAGAGTCCGCCTCCAGCTCTTTAGCCCCGCCCTCCATCTCCACGTCCTGGTCATAACACGACACCTGCAGGACACACACGGTATTGCACTTCCTCAGACTCATATACTACCCCAGACTCCCTCAGACTCCCCCCAGACTCCCCCAGACTCCCCCAGACTCCCTCAGACTCATATACTACCCCAGACTCCCCCCAGACTCCCCCAGACTCCCTCAGACTCATATACTACACCAGACTCCCCCCAGACTCTCTCAGACTCTCTCAGACTCCCTCAGACTCCCCCCAGACTCCCCCAGACTCTCTCAGACTGCCCCCAGACTCCCCCAGACTCTCTCAGACTCCCCCCAGACTCTCTCAGACTCCCCCCAGACTCCCTCAGACTCCCTCAGACTCATATACTACACCAAACTCCCCCCAGACTCCCCCAGACTCCCCCAGACTCCCTCAGACTCATATACTACCCCAGACTCCCCCCAGACTCCCCCAGACTCCCTCAGACTCATATACTACACCAGACTCCCCCCAGACTCGACCTCAGACTCATATACTACACCAGACTCGACTCCCCCAGACTCCCTCAGACTCATATACTCAGACTCCCCCAGACTCCCCCAGACTCCCTCAGACTCCCCCAGACTCTCCCCAGACTCCCTCAGACTCCCCAGACTCCCCCAGACTCTCCTCAGACTCCCCCAGACTCCCTCAGACTCATATACTACACCAGACTCCCCCCAGACTCCCAGACTCCCCAGACTCCCCCAGACTCCCTCAGACTCCCCCAGACTCGCTCAGACTCACTCCAGACTCCCTCAGACTCTCTCAGACTCCCCCCAGACTCCCCAGACTCTCTCAGACTCTCAGACTCCCCCAGACTCTCCCCAGACTCCCCCAGACTCTCTCAGACGGCACAGACTCCCCCAGACTCTCTCAGACTCCCCCCAGACTCCCTCAGACTCTCCCAGACTCCCTCAGACTCTCCCAGACTCCCTCAGAGTCCCTCAGACTCTCCCAGACTCCCTCAGACAAACCCAGACTCCCCCCAGACTCCCTCAGAGTCCCCCAGACTCGCTCAGACTCACTCCAGACTCCCTCAGACTCTCTCAGACTCCCCCCAGACTCCCCCAGACTCCCCCCAGACTCTCTCAGACTCCCCCAAGACTCCCCCAGACTCCCCCCAGACTCTCTCAGACTCCCTCAGACTCCCCCCAGACTCTCTCAGACTCCCCCCAGACTCCCTCAGACTCTCCCAGACTCCCTCAGACTCTCCCAGACTCCCTCAGAGTCCCTCAGACTCTCCCAGACTCCCTCAGACTCTCCCAGACTCCCTCAGAGTCCCTCAGACTCTCCCAGACTCCCTCAGACTCCCTCAGACTCCCTCAGATCTCCCCAGACCTTGTGCACGTCCTCGTTGGCCAGCTCCTTCAGAATGGCCTCTTGGACTCTTAAAGCCGCAGTGGGGGATTTATCCAGCTCCTGATTGGACGAGGACTCCACGAGGTCATCGGAGGGCGAGTCGTCGTGTTCGCCGAGCACCTGTCAATCACACACTGGAATTAATCATATGCAAGTCTGTCGGTCGGGGGTGGAGTCTATTGGTCGGAGGAGGAGTCTGTCGGTCGAAGGAGGAGTCTGTCGGTCGAAGGAGGAGTCTGTCGGTCGGAGGTGGAGTCTGTCGGTCGGGGGTGGAGTCTGTCGGTCGGGGGTGGAGTCTGTCGGTTTGGGGGTGGAGTCTGTCGGTTTGGGGGTGGAGTCTGTCGGTCAGAGGTGGAGTCTGTCGGTCAGAGGTGGAGTCTGTCGGTCAGAGGTGGAGTCTGTCGGTCGGAGGTGGAGTCTGTCGGTCGGAGGTGGAGTCTGTCGGTCGGGGGTGGAGTCTGTCGGTCGGAGGTGGAGTCTGTCGGTCGGGGGTGGAGTCTGTCGGTTTTGGGTGGAGTCTGTCGGTTTTGGGGTGGAGTCTGTCGGTCGGGGGTGGAGTCTGTCGGTCGGGGGTGGAGTCTGTGGGTCGGGGGTGGAGTCTGTCGGTTTTGGGGTGGAGTCTGTCGGTTTTGGGGTGGAGTCTGTCGGTCAGGGGTGGAGTCTGTAGGTCGGGGGTGGAGTCTGTGGGTCGGGGGTGGAGTCTGTGGGTCGGGGGTGGAGTCTGTGGGTCGGGGGTGGAGTCTGTCGGTTTGGGGGTGGAGTCTGTCGGTTTTGGGTGGAGTCTGTCGGTCGGAGGTGGAGTCTGTCGGTCGGGGGTGGAGTCTGTCGGTCGGGGGTGGAGTCTGTGGGTCGGGGGTGGAGTCTGTGGGTCGGGGGTGGAGTCTGTGGGTCGGGGGTGGAGTCTGTCGGTCGGGGGTGGAGTCTGTCGGTTTGGGGGTGGAGTCTGTCGGTCGGGGGTGGAGTCTGTCGGTCGGAGGTGGAGTCTGTCGGTCGGGGGTGGAGTCTGTCGGTTTTGGGGTGGAGTCTGTCGGTCGGGGGCGGAGTCTGTCGGTTTTGGGGTGGAGTCTGTCGGTCGGGGGCGGAGTCTGTCGGTCGGGGGTGGAGTCTGTCGGTCGGGGGTGGAGTCTGTCGGTCGGGGGTGGAGTCTGTCGGTTTTGGGGTGGAGTCTGTCGGTTTTGGGGTGGAGTCTGTCGGTTTTGGGGTGGAGTCTGTTGGGGGTGGAGTCTGTTGGGGGTGGAGTCTGGTGGGGGTGGAGTCTGTTGGGGGTGGAGTCTGTCGGTCGGGGGTGGAGTCTGTCGGTTGGGGGTGGAGTTTGTCTGTTGGGGGTGGAGTCTGTCGGTTTGGGGGTGGAGTCTGTGGGTCGGGGGTGGAGTCTGTCGGTCGGGGGTGGAGTCTGTCGGTTTTGGGGTGGAGTCTGTCGGTCGGGGGTGGAGTCTGTCGGTCGGGGGTGGAGTCTGTGGGTCGGGGGTGGAGTCTGTCGGTTTGGGGGTGGAGTCTGTCGGTCGGGGGTGGAGTCTGTCGGTCGGGGGTGGAGTCTGTCGGTTTTGGGGTGGAGTCTGTCGGTCGGGGGCGGAGTCTGTCGGTCGGGGGTGGAGTCTGTCGGTCGGGGGTGGAGTCTGTCGGTTTTGGGGTGGAGTCTGTCGGTTTTGGGGTGGAGTCTGTCGATTTTGGGGTGGAGTCTGTCGATTTTGGGGTGGAGTCTGTTGGGGGTGGAGTCTGTCGGTCGGGGGTGGAGTCTGTCGGTTGGGGGTGGAGTTTGTCTGTTGGGGGTGGAGTCTGTCGGTCGGGGGTGGAGTCTGTGGGTCGGGGGTGGAGTCTGTGGGTCGGGGGTGGAGTCTGTCGGTCGGGGGTGGAGTCTGTCGGTTTTGGGTGGAGTCTGTCGGTTTTGGGGTGGAGTCTGTCGGTCGGGGGCGGAGTCTGTCGGTCGGGGGTGGAGTCTGTCGGTTTTGGGGTGGAGTCTGTCGGTTTTGGGGTGGAGTCTGTCGGTCGGGGGTGGAGTCTGTCGGTTTTGGGGTGGAGTCTGTTGGGGGTGGAGTCTGTTGGGGGTGGAGTCTGTCGGTCGGGGGTGGAGTCTGTCGGTTGGGGGTGGAGTTTGTCTGTCGGGGGTGGAGTCTGTCGGTTTGGGGGTGGAGTCTGTCGGTTTGGGGGTGGAGTCTGTCGGTCGGGGGTGGAGTCTGTCGGTCGGAGGAGGAGTCTGTCGGTCGGGGGTGGAGTCTGTCGGTTTTGGGGTGGAGTCTGTCGGTCGGGGGCGGAGTCTATCGGTCGGGGGTGGAGTCTGTCGGTTTTGGGGTGGAGTCTGTCGGTCGGGGGCGGAGTCTGTCGGTCGGGGGCGGAGTCTGTCGGTCGGGGGTGGAGTCTGTCGGTCGGGGGTGGAGTCTGTCGGTCGGGGGTGGAGTCTGTCGGTCGGAAGAGGAGTCTGTCGGTCGGGGGTGGAGTCTGTCGGTCGGGGGCGGAGTCTGTCGGTCGGAAGAGGAGTCTGTCGGTCGGGGGTGGAGTCTGTCGGTTTTGGGGTGGAGTCTGTCGGTCGGGGGTGGAGTCTGTCGGTTTTGGGGTGGAGTCTGTCGGTCGGGGGTGGAGTCTGTCGGTCGGGGGTGGAGTCTGTCAGTCGGGGGCAGAGTCTGTACCTCGGCGTCTGGAGGAAGCTGAGCCTCTGGAGGAAGTGCCAGCTTCACAATGTCGTACGGAAACTTGTCCTTTTCCTCCGACACGTCACGTTTCTGCAACAAAAACATCGAGTCAAACTCCACCAGAGACACGAACACCATTGACCCAAACGGACCGAGAAAAGTGACAGAAACAGAACAAACTCCAGACAAGACACGACTGAGGGCAGAGGTCAGAGGGCAGGAGGCAGAGGTCAGGGGTCAGGGTCAGAGCTCAGGGGTCAGGGGTCAGAGGGCAGGGGGCAGAGGTAAGGGGGGAGGGGTCAGGACCATGGATGTGTTAAATGAACTGGATAAGCCCCGCCCCCTCTGTCTGTGTCCCAGATTGATTAGTGGCCGTGTGAGGTACTGCAGCCTTTTTCTAAAATGTCACATTATAATCACAGACAGGACTGAATTATTATCGGTATTTAAATAAAATAGAAGGAAATGTTCTTTTCTACCGTTTCTAAAATCACCGAAATTACCGTTTTTATATGAAGTGGGGGATTGTCGTCACGTGGGGCCCTAAAACAAAGATGGCCGCCTCCGTATCAGGAAGTAAAACAAAGATGGCCGCCATCATTTCAGGAAGTAAAACAAAGATGGCCGCCATCATTTCAGGAAGTAAAACAAAGATGGCAGCCATCGTATCAGGAAGTAAAACAAAGATGTCAGCCTTCGTATCAGGAAGTAAATGCGGAAGTAAGAAACTTTTTTGGGGTCATGAACCAATGAGCTCACTCCATAGGGATAAACAGGACGGCCATCTTGGATTCATCTTCCAGGTTTTATTATAGTTCTATGGTCAGGAGGCAGAAGGCAGAGGTTACAGGTCAGGGGGCAGAGGTAAGGGGGCAGGGGTCAGGGGTCAGAGGTTAGAGGTCAGGGGTCAGGGGTCAGAGGTCAGGAGTCAGAGGTCAGGGGTCAGAGCTCAGGGGTCAGAGCTCAGGGGTCAGAGCTCAGAGGTCAAAGGTCAGAGGTCAGGGGTCACCTGGGAGCACAGCTTGTCCAGGAAGCGGATGCCGAGGATCTGCCCTGATGACATCATGAGGTTGACGTCCTTCTTCTTGACGCTGATGCGCGCCGTGTACATGTAGTTAAGCACCTCCTCGAAGATGTCCGAGCGAATGAAGTCGATCTCTATCACCGACGAGTTATCCACCTGCAACAGTTAGCACCACACCTCACAGCAGTTAAGACCTCCACAGGGGGTTAGCACGCCTCACAGCAGTTAGACCTCCTCACAGGGTTAGCACGCCTCACAGCAGTTAGACCTCCTCACAGGGTTAGCACGCCTCACAGCAGTTAGACCTCCTCACAGGGTTAGCACGCCTCACAGCAGTTAGACCTCCTCACAGGGTTAGCACGCCTCACAGCAGTTAGACCTCACAGGGTTAGCACGCCTCACAGCAGTTAGTGCTCCTCACAGGGTTAGCACGCCTCACAGCAGTTAGACCTCCACAGAGGGTTAGCACGCCTCACAGCAGTTAGACCTCCACAGAGGGTTAGCACACCTCACAGCAGTTAGTGCTCCTCACAGAGTTATCACGCCTCACAGGGTTAGCACGCCTCACAGCAGTTAGACCTCCACAGAGGGTTAGCACGCCTCACAGCAGTTAGACCTCCTCACAGGGTTAGCACGCCTCACAGCAGTTAGACCTCCTCACAGGGTTAGCACGCCTCACAGCAGTTAGACCTCCACAGAGGGTTAGCACGCCTCACAGCAGTTAGTGCTCCTCACAGGGTTAGCACGCCTCACAGCAGTTAGACCTCCACAGAGGGTTAGCACGCCTCACAGCAGTTAGACCTCCTCACAGGGTTAGCACGCCTCACAGCAGTTAGACCTCCTCACAGGGTTAGCACGCCTCACAGCAGTTAGACCTCCACAGAGTGTTAGCACGCCTCACAGCGGTTAGACCTCCACAGAGGGTTAGCACGCCTCACAGCAGTTAGACCTCCACAGAGGGTTAGCACGCCTCACAGCGGTTAGACCTCCACAGAGGGTTAGCACGCCTCACCGCAGTTAGACCTCCTCACAGGGTTAGCACGCCTCACAGCAGTTAGACCTCCACAGAGGGTTAGCACGCCTCACAGCAGTTAGACCTCCACAGAGGGTTAGCACGCCTCACAGCGGTTAGACCTCCACAGAGGGTTATCACGCCTCACAGCGGTTAGTGCTCCTCACAGGGTTAGCACGCCTCACAGCAATTAGACCTCCTCACAGCGGTTAGTCCTCAGAATGTATTTATTTTAATTAATGCATTTAATTTGTTGTATTGTATTCTACTTATTTTATTCATTTCATTCACGATGAAAAACATCAGTGACATAATGTTAAAAAATAATAATGAAAAGGAGAAAGAGCCGTCTGATGTGAGTCTCATTTTATTAATTATATTTTAAACTGAAAAAGTGAACCTGGGTTTAAAGGGTCAGTGCAGCTCCGTGTGACGTGGTTCAATCAGGGTTTAAAGGGTCAGTGCAGCTCCGTGTGACGTGGTTCAATCAGGGTTTAAAGGGTCAGTGCAGCTCCGTGTGACGTGGTTCAATCAGGGTTTAAAGGGACAGTGCAGCTTTGTGTGACGTGGTTCAATCAGGGTTTAAAGGGTCAGTGCAGCTCCGTGTGACGTGGTTCAATCAGGGTTTAAAGGGTCAGTGCAGCTCCGTGTGACGTGGTTCAATCAGGGTTTAAAGGGTCAGTGCAGCCCGCGTGTGACGTGGTTCAATCAGGGTTTAAAGGGACAGTGCAGCTTTGTGTGACGTGGTTCAATCAGGGTTTAAAGGGACAGTGCAGCTTTGTGTGACGTGGTTCAATCAGGGTTTAAAGGGTCAGTGCAGCTCCGTGTGACGTGGTTCAATCAGGGTTTAAAGGGACAGTGCAGCTTTGTGTGACGTGGTTCAATCAGGGTTTAAAGGGACAGTGCAGCTTTGTGTGACGTGGTTCAATCAGGGTTTAAAGGGTCAGTGCAGCTCCGTGTGACTCGTGGTTCAATCAGGGTTTAAAGGGACAGTGCAGCTCCGCAGACGCGTGGTTCAATCAGGGTTTAAAGGGTCAGTGCAGCTCCGTGTGACGTGGTTCAATCAGGGTTTAAAGGGACAGTGCAGCTTTGTGTGACGTGGTTCAATCAGGGTTTAAAGGGTCAGTGCAGCTCCGTGTGACGTGGTTCAATCAGGGTTTAAAGGGACAGTGCAGCTTTGTGTGACGTGGTTCAATCAGGGTTTAAAGGGTCAGTGCAGCTCCGTGTGACGTGGTTCAATCAGGGTTTAAAGGGTCAGTGCAGCCCGCGTGACGTGGTTCAATCAGGGTTTAAAGGGTCAGTGCAGCCCTCATGTGACGTGGTTCAATCAGGGTTTAAAGGGACAGTGCAGCTTTGTGTGACGTGGTTCAATCAGGGTTTAAAGGGACAGTGCAGCTTTGTGTGACGTGGTTCAATCAGGGTTTAAAGGGTCAGTGCAGCTCCGTGTGACGTGGTTCAATCAGGGTTTAAAGGGTCAGTGCAGCTTTGTGTGACGTGGTTCAATCAGGGTTTAAAGGGTCAGTGCAGCTCCGTGTGACGTGGTTCAATCAGGGTTTAAAGGGACAGTGCAGCTTTGTGTGACGTGGTTCAATCAGGGTTTAAAGGGTCAGTGCAGCTCCGTGTGACGTGGTTCAATCAGGGTTTAAAGGGTCAGTGCAGAAAGTCATAAAAACCTGCTCTGGAGACGTTTTAAACACATTTAGAACCAAACAAAGGTTAAACCTGGGCCTGAAGCGTTAATGATTGAGGGTTCTCTGTGACGTGTACCTCGTGTTTCTTGAAGAGTTTCTTGAAGTAGTTGGAGCAGGCGGCGAGGACACAGCGGTGAGCCCTGAACTTCACGTCCTCCACCACCACCGCGATGTCACAGTGCTCCCCCTCCAGGCGCTGCTCGTTCAGCAGCTTCAGGAACACGCTCTTGTGCTCCTCGTCCACGTATTTGACCGTCTCACACATCTGCAGGAGAACACAGGCAGAACAAGCACGTGAGACCAGCAGAACAAGCACGTGAGACCAGGAGAACAAGCACGTGAGACCAGCAGAACAAGCACGTGAGACCAGCAGAACAAGCACGTGAGACCAGCAGAACAAGCACGTGAGACCAGCAGAACAACACCAGGACACCAGCAGAACAACACCAGGACACCAGGAGAACAACACCAGGACACCAGCAGAACAACACCAGGACACCAGCAGAACAACACCAGGACACCAGCAGAACAACACCAGGACACCAGCAGAACAACACCAGGACACCAGCAGAACAACACCAGGACACCAGCAGAACAACACCAGGACACCAGGAGAACAACACCAGGACACCAGGAGAACAAGCCTGTAACAGTCTTCATTTAAAGAGACAGTGGCTCGTTAGAGTTAAATACAATGTTCTCGCCTTAAAATTGTATTTTAGCTTCAAAAGAATCTAATTTATGGAACAGTATCTAATATATCTCTAGATAAAATGAAGAATGATTGTGGGCTCAACATTTCTGTGAGGGTTTTTCCAGTGAAAGTGACAAAAACACAACTGAAAGAGACAAAAACGCAAACTAAAGCGACAAAAACGTGACTAAAAGTGACATCCAAAACTAAAAGCGACAATACGCGACATAATGAGACAAAAACACGACTAAAAGTGACAAAAACATGACTAAAAGTGACAAAAACATGACTAAAAGTGACAAAAACATGACTAAAAGTGACAAAAACATGACTAAAAGAGACAAAAACACAACTAAAAGAGACAAAAACACGACTAAAAGCGACAAAAACATGACTAAAAGTGACTAAAACACAACTAAAAGTGACAAAAACATGACTAAAAGTGACATCCAAAACTAAAAGTGACAAAAACACAACTAAAGGAGACAAAAACGAGAACTAAAGCAACAAAAACATGACTCAAAGTGACAAAAACATGACTAAAACACAACTAAAAGAGACAAAAACATGACTAAAAGTGACTAAAACACAACTAAAAGAGACAAAAACATGACTAAAAGTGACTAAAACACAACTAAAAGAGACAAAAACATGACTAAAACACAACTAAAAGAGACAAAAACATGACTAAAAGTGACTAAAACACAACTAAAAGAGACAAAAACATGACTAAAAGTGACAAAAACACAACTAAAAGAGACAAAAACGTGACCCAAAGTAACAAAAACACAACTAAAAGAGACAAAAACATGACTAAAAGTGACAAAAACACAACTAAAAGAGACAAAAACGTGACTAAAAGTGACAAAAACACAACTAAAAGAGACAAAAACACAACTAAAAGAGACAAAAACACGACTAAAAGTGACTAAAACACAACTAAAGGAGACAAAAACATGACTAAAAGTGACAAAACATGACTAAAAGCGACAAAAACATGACTAAAAGTGACTAAAACACAACTAAAAGAGACAAAAACATGACTAAAACACAACTAAAAGCGACAAAAACACAACTAAAAGTGACTAAAACACAACTAAAGGAGACAAAAACATGACTAAAAGTGACAAAAACATACTAAAAGAGACAAAAACATGACTAAAAGTGACTAAAACACAACTAAAGGAGACAAAAACATGACTAAAAGTGACAAAAACATGACTAAAAGCGACAAAAACATGACTAAAAGTGACTAAAACACAACTAAAAGAGACAAAAAAGTGACTAAAACACAACTAAAAGCGACAAAAACACATCTTAAAGTGACTAAGACATGACTAAAAGTGACAAAACATGACTAAAAGTGACTAAAACACAACTAAAAGTGACAAAAACACAACTAAAGGAGACAAAAACATGACTAAAAGTGACAAAAACATGACTAAAAGTGACTAAAACACAACTAAAAGTGACAAAAACACAACTAAAGGAGACAAAAACATGACTAAAAGTGACAAAAACACAACTAAAGGAGACAAAAACACAACTAAAAGCGACAAAAACATGACTAAAAGTGACACACGAAACTAAAAGCAACAATACGCCACATAAAGTGACAACAACACAACTAAAATAGACAAAAACGTGCACTAAAGCAACAAAAATGTGACTAAAAGCGTCAAGAACATTTCTCCTCTACATTTCTGTGAGTATTTTTCAGTAAAACCCATAAATCTGGATTGTTCTTCATCAAAAATGCAAAGAGTTGATGATAATTTGCTCAAACATGATGTAAACACAATAATAAAAGTGTTTAAGGCTCTGAGTCACGTGAGTCTGAGGCTCTGACACTGAACATTTGGCTCAGTTTGTTAATAATCTGACAAATAAAATCCAACAAATTAAGACTAAAATAGAAAATAATAAAATCAATAAACAAATACATTTATAAAATACATTAAAAAATACAAAGTGTCTGGCTCAAAGGCACAGCCCCGCTCCGCCTCGTGCACGCTGCAGCAGGTCCGTGCACGCTCAGCCGCGCGCACCTCACACCGGCGGACACGCGCTCTGCTGCGCGTGCACGTGGCTCTCTCAGACCTGCACCGGGTCTGGACCGGAGTCTGGACCAGGGGCCGGACCCGGGACCCCGCGGGCTGAACCGGGCCACAGGAGCGGGGCAGAGCGCGCGGTGGAGCCGGGGCAGGGCGCACTAGACCCGGGAGGAGGCGCACCGAGGAGCCGGGGCAGAGCGCACTGGAGCCGGGGCAGAGCGCACTGGAGCCGGGGCAGAGCGCACTGGAGCCGGGCTCAATCGCTGGAAAGCCACGCGACCTTTCTCCTTTTTCCGCTCAACATTTATTCATTTTCTGGACGTAAACCCCGCGGGCCGAACCGAACCGAACCGAACCAGCGGGCGCCGTGGCTCGTGCGTCATGACGTGCTCTCGGTTTGGCCCAAAACACCACAATAATAACGAGCTTTAAACGTCCGGGGCCCGTGTCTGTGGTTTATTCTCCTGTTTGAGACGGAGCCGTGTTTTTAGCCTCAGGAGCTAACGAGGCTACAGCTAATGCTAACAAAGTTCAATTAAACAGCTTTGTGTACCTTTTATTATCACACGTTTGGTTCATTTCCGGCCGAATCCGTCAGAGCTGAAGTGTTAAAGTGTTAAAATGTTAAAATATTAAAGTGGTGCGGATCACTTTGGACCGGTATAAGTCTAAAAAGAAGCATTTGAAGCTAACAGAGCTACGAGCTAATGCTAACACGGTTCAATTTAACAGCTTTATGTACCTTTTCCGGTTCATTTCCGGCTAAATCCGTCAGAGCTTAAGTGTTAAAGTGTTAAAATGTTAAAATAAAGTGGTGCGGATCATTTTGGACCGGGGAAAGTCTAAAAAGAAGCATTTGAAGCTAACGGAGCTACGAGCTAATGCTAACACGGTTCAATTAAACAGCTTTATGTACCTTTTCCGGTTCATTTCCGGTTGAATCCGTCAGAGCTTAAGTGTTAAAGTGTTAAAATGTTAAAATAAAGTGGTGCGGATCATTTTGGACCGGGGAAAGTCTAAAAAGAAGCATTTGAAGCTAACGGAGCTACGAGCTAATGCTAACACGGTTCAATTAAACAGCTTTATGTACCTTTTCCGGTTCATTTCCGGTTGAATCCGTCAGAGCTGAAGTGTTAAAGTGTTAAAATGTTAAAATGTTAAAATATTAAAGAGGTGCGGATCACTTTGGACCGGGGAAAGTCTAAAAAGAAGCATTTGAAGCTAACAGGGCTACGAGCTAATGCTAACGCTGTTAATTGGCCGTTTATCAAAGTAAATGACAATTATGTAACTTCAAAACGGATAAAGTGACAATAACACTAGAATTAAAAGCATGACACGGATTTAAAACACTCAAACTAAAGTCACACTGATCATAAATGTGTTTTATTTACGTTCTGTTGGGTGTTTTTTTTTTTTTTTTGATAATTGGGTTTTTTTTGGGCCTGGTTCCGAGCAGCAGATTCGGCCCGCCGTGATTTTGTTCTAATTTAGTGAATTTCGAGTTAAATAATTCAGATAAAAGTGTAAAATGTGTTGAGGGTGATTCTGTGCCGGATGAGAGACAGAAATGTGAAGAAATGCGTTGGTGGAGTTTGTTTGTTTGTGAAGCTAACGGCGGCTAAAAGGACACAAAATGGCGTAAAAAGCTCCGCGGAGGAAGAAGGAGCAGAAAATGGCGTGGACTCGTCTCCTCCGGAGCGCGGGGCCGGGCAGAGCCGCCGGAGCCGTGCCGCCGCGGAGGGAGCGAGCGGGACACCGGGGGACGAGCCTCGGCCGCGGCCCGGAGCCTCGAGTGCGCGCAGACCGGGGCCGAGCACTGCAGCGGGGCCGAGGAGGAGCGCGGCCCGGGAGCGAGCACCGGGAGCGGCTCCGCGGAGCGCCGGGCAGCGCCGCGCAGACCGGGGGCAGACCGGGGGCTTACCGTGGCGCGGCTCGGTCCGGTCCGGTCCGGAGCGGCGGGATCGGGTTTAACGAGGTTTAAAGTGGACGAGGACGAGCGGCGGCAGCGCGCGGGCAGCGGGCCAAACACGACCGCGGAGGAGCACAGTGCGCATGCGCCGCGCAAGTTACACCAAACACCAGAGTCTGAGGAAAAGTACAAGTACTGCATGACCCCAGTACAAGTACTGCATGAACCAAGTACAAGTACTGCATAACCCCAGTACAAGTACAAGTACTGCATAACCCCAGTACAAGTACAAGTACTGCATAACCCCAGTACAAGTACAAGTACTGCATAACCCCAGTACAAGTACAAGTACTGCATAAACCCTGTACAAGTACAAGTACTGCATGGACCCAGTACAAGTACTGCATAACCCCAGTACAAGTACAAGTACTGCATAACCCCAGTACAAGTACAAGTACTGCATAACCCCAGTACAAGTACAAGTACTGCATAAACCCTGTACAAGTACAAGTACTGCATGGACCCAGTACAAGTACTGCATAACCCCAGTACAAATACAAGTACTGCATAATCCACTTTCTTCCGTTTTTTTGTCACTTTTAATCACGTTTTTGTCACTTTTACTCACATTTTTGTCACTCATTTAGTTACGTTTTTGTCACTTATTGCCGCATTTTTGTCACTTTATTCTGGTTTTTCCACATTTTTCTCACTTTTAATCACATTTTTCTCACATTTAATCACATTTTTCTCACTTTTAATCACATTTTTCTCACTTTTAATCACATTTTTCTCACTTTTAGTTGCGTTTTTGTCACTTATTGTCGTGCATTTGTCACTTTCTTCCGTTTTTTGTCACTTTTACTCACGTTTTTGTCACTTTTACTCACGTTTTTGTCACTTTTACTCACGTTTTTGTCACTTTTACTCACGTTTTTGTCACTTTTACTCACGTTTTTGTCACTTTTACTCACGTTTTTGTCACTTTTACTCACATTTTTGTCACTTTTACTCACATTTTTGTCACTTTTAATCACATTTTTGTCACTTTCACTCACATTTTTGTCACTTTTAATCACATTTTTGTCACTTTTACTCACGTTTTTGTCACTTTTACTCACGTTTTTGTCACTTTTACTCACGTTTTTGTCACTTTTACTCACATTTTTGTAACATTTACTCATTTTTGTCACTTTTAATCACATTTTTGTCACTTTCACTCACATTTTTGTCACTTTTAATCACATTTTTGTCACTTTTACTCACGTTTTTGTCACTTTTACTCACGTTTTTGTCACTTGTCACATTTTCATTTGTCACTGGACTGGAGTGTTCTGTCCAGTCCACCGGAGGGCGCTGGTATAACTTAGTTTAAGTGCACTGTCTCTTTAAGAAAGTGAGTAAGAGCTCCAGGTCATGTCAGGACGTCCCATTGAATCATGAGGCACACGTTCTATGTCTATGACACCATCGTGGTCTGTGTTCATGAGTGAGTTCCATATGTTTCAATGCACAGGGAGTCATGAGTCAAAAGTGAAAGTATAAAATGAAGTGAAGTCGATGATGAGGCTTTGGGTTATTTACATGTAGCTGCTCTGTGTGTCAGACTTTTCACATTTTCGTCACTTTATTCAGTTTTTTCCACGTTTTTGTCACGTTTTTCTCACTTTTGCTCACATTTTTGTCACTCATTTAGTTACATTTTTGTCACTCATTTAGTTACATATTTGTCACTTTATTCAGTTTTTCCACGTTTTTCTCACTTTTACTCACATTTTTCTCACTTTTAATCAAATTTTTCTCACTTTTAGTTGCGTTTTTGTCACTTATTGTCGTGCATTTGTCACTTTCTTCTGTTTTTTGTCACATTTTTGTCACTTTTACTCACGTTTTTGTCACTTTTACTCACGTTTTTGTCACTTTTACTCACGTTTTTGTCACTTTTACTCACGTTTTTGTCACTTTTACTCACGTTTTTGTCACTTTTACTCACATTTTTGTCACTTGTCACGTTTTCGTCACTTATTGCCGCATTTTTGTCACTTTATTCAGTTTTTTCCACGTTTTTCTCACTTTTAATCACATTTTTCTCACTTTTAGTTGCATTTTTCTCACTTTTAGTCACATTTTTCTCACTTTTAATCACATTTTTCTCACTTTTAATCACATTTTTCTCACTTTTAGTTGCGTTTTTGTCAAATATTGTAGTGCATTTGTCAATTTCTTCCGTTTTTTTGTCACTTTTACTCACATTTTCATCACTTATTGCTGCATTTTTGTCACTTTATTCTGTTTTTTTCCCATGTTTTTGTCACTTTTAATCACATTTTTCTCACTTTTAGTTGCGTTCTTGTCACATTTTTGTCACTTATTGTCGTGCATTCTTCAATTTCTTCCGTTTTTTCTCACTTTTACTCACGTTTTTGTCACTTTTACTCACGTTTTTGTCACTTTTACTCACATTTTTGTCACTTTTAATCACATTTTTCTCACTTTTAATCACATTTTTCTCACTTTTAGTTGCGTTTTTGTCACTTATTGTCGTGCATTTGTCACTTTCTTCCATTTTTTGTCACTTTTACTCACATTTTTGTCACTTTTGCTCACATTTTTGTCACTTTTACTCACATTTTTGTCACTTTTACTCACATTTTTGTCACTTTATTCAGTTTTTTCTACGTTTTTCTCACTTTTAATCACATTTTTCTCACTTTTAGCTGCGTTCTTGTCACATTTTTGTCACTTATTGTCGTGCATTTGTCACTTTCTTCCGTTTTTTTGTCAAGTTTTTGTCACTTTTACGTCACTTTTACTCACATTTTTGTCAGTCATTTAGTCACATTTTTGTCACTTATTGCCGCATTTTTGTCACTTTATTCTGTTTTTTTCCCATGTTTTTGTCACTTTTAAACACATTTTTCTCACATTTTTGTCTACACGACGTTTTCAGGAAATCGTTGCGTTGTGACGTGTTGTGTCTCGTGTTCATTAAACATTTTACACAAATCAATCGACTTTATGTAACATTTTAGCCTCAGACTTTTCCCTCGTTCGTCATTAGCTTTAACGGAGTTCTCGTCAAACGGAAGTGCGTTTACAACAAAAGTGGGCGGGGCAGAATAAAGTCAATAAAAACTGTTCTTTCCATGTAGCTGCTCTGTGTTCATTCATATAGAAGTGATTGGAGACGTACAAACTGTTACATATTTAAGTTCAAATGACGAATACACTGTGTTTAATTTCATATTAAAAGTATAAATATGATTCCTCGTTAAACCCTGTGCCATTTATACGTCTGATTGTGATTTGAATCATCTGAATCATCCAAAGGGGCGTGTTTGTGATCGTTATTGTCTGTTTGTTCCAGTTTCACCAATAATCAATCAAACCTGTGGACTGTGAGACTCGTCTTCAGAGTCTCGATGTCCAGAAGGAGTTTATCCGTCTGTCTGGTTATGTTCGGCACATCTGGTGAGGGCAGAGCACCGAGGACACAAGTCAAGGAGCGAGAAGTCCAAAAGGCCTTCATTAAAGGGCCATAACCAATTAAAGAGGACTCGCCTAAACTTAACCGACTGAGAGTAAGCAACTGTCAAATGAAGTTAAGTTTGACCAGGAAAGTCCCACTGAGACTGAGACACTGAGGGGAGGGGCCTATTCTACACATCCACCCACTCGCCCTCTCTTTAGCCAATCACTGTCTCTAATTCTAACGTTAACAAAATAAAAGCAGAGTCTGACCGATCCCCAGCGCTGGAACTCAACGACACAACAAAGCCCCGTCACCAGCAATGATTAGAAGACGGAACGAGGCGCTCGGTACTGATTTAAAGAACATCCCACAGGTTAGAACACACTTCACTAAAGTCGAATCGGCAAATGAACTAACGTCAAACTGTGATAAACCATAGAACTATAATAAAACCTGAAAGAGTGAATCCAAAATGGCCGCCCTGTTCCTCACTGTGGCCTGAGCTCATTGGTTCATGACCCCAAAAAAGTTTCTTACTTCCGCATTTACTTCCTGATACGGAGGCGGCCATCTTTGTTTTACTTCCTGATACGGAGGCGGCCATCTTTGTTTTACTTCCTGATACGGAGGCGCACATCTTTGCTTTACTTCCTGATCACGGAGGCGGCAATCTTTGCTTTACTTCCGATACGGAGGCGGCCATCTTTGTTTTACTTCCTGATACGGAGGCGGCCATCTTTGTTTTACTTCCTGATACTGAGGCGGCCATCTTTGCTTTACTTCCTGATACTGTGGCTGCCATCTTTGCTTTACTTCCTGATACGGAGGCGCCATCTTTGCTTTACTTCCCTGACACGGAGGCGCCATCTTTGCTTTACTTCCTGATACGGAGGCGCCATCTTTGCTTTACTTCCTGATACTGAGGCGCCATCTTTGCTTTACTTCCTGATACGGAGGCGGCCATCTTTGTTTTACTTCCTGATACGGAGGCGGCCATCTTTGTTTTACTTCCTGATACGGAGGCGGCCATCTTTGCTTTACTTCCTGATACGGAGGCGGCCATCTTTGTTTTACTTCCTGATACGGAGGCGCCCATCTAAGCTTTACTTCCTGATACGGAGGCGCCATCTTTGTTTTACTTCCTGATACGGAGGCGCCATCTTTGCTTTACTTCCTGATACTGAGGCGCCATCTTTGTTTTACTTCCTGATACGGAGGTGGCCATCTTTGTTTTACTTCCTGATACGGAGGCGGCCATCTTTGCTTTACTTCCTGATACGGAGGCGCCATCTTTGCTTTTACTTCCTGATACTGTGGCGGCCATCTTTGTTTTACTTCCTGATACGGAGGCGGCCATCTTTGCTTTACTTCCTGATACAGGCGGACATCTTTGTTTTACTTCCTGAAACGGAGGAGGCCATATTTGTTTTACTTCCTGATACTGAGGCGGCCATCTTTGCTTTACTTCCTGATACGGAGGCGGCCATCTTTGCTTTACTTCCTGATACGGAGGCAGCCATCTTTGCTTTACTTCCTGATACGGAGGCGGCCATCTTTGCTTTAATTCCTGATAATGAGGCGCCATCTTTGCTTTTACTTCCTGATACGGAGGCGGCCATCTTTGCTTTACTTCCTGATACTGAGGCGCCATCTTTGCTTTACTTCCTGATACGGAGGCGGCCATCTTTGTTTTACTTCCTGATACTGAGGCGCCATCTTTGCTTTACTTCCTGATCCGGAGGCGGCCATCTTTGTTTTACTTCCTGATACGGAGGCGCCATCTTTGCTTTACTTCCTGATACGGAGGCGGCCATCTTTCTTTACTTCCTGATACGGAGGCGCCATCTTTGCTTTACTTCCTGATACGGAGGCGGCCATCTTTGTTTTACTTCCTGATACGGAGGCGGCCATCTTTGTTTTACTTCCTGATACTGGAGGTGGCCATCTTTGTTTTACTTCCTGATACTGGGCGGCCATCTTTGCTTTACTTCCTGACAATCTGAGGCGCCATCTTTGCTTTACTTCCTGATACGGAGGCGCCATCTTTGTTTTACTTCCTGATACGGAGGCGCCATCTTTGCTTACTTCCTGATACGGAGGCGGCCATCTTTGTTTTACTTCCTGATACGGAGGCGCCATCTTTGTTTTACTTCCTGATACGGAGGCGCCATCTTTGCTTTACTTCCTGATCTGAGGCGGCCATCTTTGCTTTACTTCCTGATACGGAGGCGGCCATCTTTGCTTTACTTCCTGATACGGAGGCGGCCATCTTTGCTTTACTTCCTGATCTGAGGCGCCATCTTTGCTTTACTTCCTGATACGGAGGCGCCATCTTTGCTTTACTTCCTGACACGGAGGCGGCCATCTTTGTTTTACTTCCTGTCTGAGGCGGCCATCTTTGCTTTACTTCCTGATCTGAGGCGGCCATCTTTGTTTTACTTCCTGATCGGAGGCGCCATCTTTGCTTTACTTCCTGACATCTGAGGCGGCCATCTTTGTTTTACTTCCTGATACGAGGCGCCATCTTTGCTTTACTTCCTGACACGGAGGCGGCCATCTTTGTTTTACTTCCTGATACGGAGGCGCCATCTTTGTTTTACTTCCTGACACGGAGGCGCCATCTTTGTTTTACTTCCTGATACGGAGGCGCCATCTTTGTTTTACTTCCTGATACGGAGGCGGCCATCTTTGTTTTACTTCCTGATACGGAGGGCGCCATCTTTGTTTTACTTCCTGATACGGAGGCGCCATCTTTGTTTTACTCTGATACGGAGGCGCCATCTTTGTTTTACTTCCTGATACTTCCTGGAGGCGCCATCTTTGTTTTAGGGCACCACGTGACCACAATCCCCACTTCATAATTTGTGTGATTTTATAAGCGGTAGAAAAAGAATGACATTTCCTTCTGATTTCTTTTAACATACCGATAATAATTCAGTCCTGTCTGTGCATTATAATGTGACATTTTAGAAAAAGGCTGCAGTACCTCACACGACCACTAATCAATCTGGGACACAGATGCACAGAGGGGCGGGGGCTTAATATCCAGTTCATTTAATACATCCATGTGATAAATTACTGACCCGCTCTACCGCTTTCGAACCCAGAAGACAACCTCACCAGCTCTTAGAGTCGCACGCTAAGCTGCCCCCTGCAGCTCGGCTGACACGCCGCCACTCACGCCCTTTAAATCTGGACCAACCCTGACGCGTTCAACAGGGCCGAGGATCCCGTTGGCCTCCCAGGATTGTTGTGGACCTCGTGAAGCCGGGCGGTGAGGACAGGGTCGCCGTACAGACCCCTGAAGGTCTGTAC
>CM033639.1:31252399-31295027 GCA_019453435.1 Rhinogobius similis | reverse complement strand
TGGTTCAATCAGGGTTTTAAAGAGGTCAGTGCAGCTCCGTGTGGCGTGGTTCAATCAGGGAGTTTACAGGGTCAGTGCAGCTCCGTTGGTGGCGTGGTTCAATCAGGGTTTAAAGGGTCAGTGCAGCTCGATGGCGTGTGACGTGGTTCAATCAGGGTTTAAAAAGGGGTCCCAGTGCAGCTCCGTTGTGGCGTGGTTCAATCAGGGTTTTAAAAGGGTCGAGTACAGCTCCGTGTGGCGTGGATTCAATCAGGGGTTTAAAGGTCGATGCAGCTCCGTGTAGCGTGGTTCGGCCAGGTTTAAGGGTCAGTGCAGCTCCGTGTGGCGTGGTTCAATCAGGGTTTAAAGGGACAGTGCAGCTTTGTGGCGTGGTTCAATCAGGGTTTTAAAGGGTCAGTGCAGCTCCGTTGTGGCGGTTCAATCAGGGTTTAGAGGTCAGAGCAGCTCTGCGGCTCTGTGTGGCGTGGTTCAATCAGGGTTTTAAAGGGACAGTGCAGCTCTGTGTGGCGTGGTTCAATCCAGGGTTTAAGAGGAGTCCAGTGCAGCTCCGGCTGTGGCGTGGATTTCAATCAGGGTTTAAAGGGTCAGTGCAGCTCCGTGTGACGTGGTTCAATCAGGGTTTAAAGGGTCAGTGCAGCTCCGTGTGACGTGGTTCAATCAGGGTTTAGAGGGTCAGTGCAGCTCCGTGTGACGTGGTTCAATCAGGGTTTAAAGGGTCAGTGCAGCTCCGTGTGACGTGGTTCAATCAGGGTTTAAAGGGTCAGTGCAGCTCCGTGTGACGTGGTTCAATCGGGGTTTAAAGGGTCAGTGCAGCTCCGTGTGACATGGTTCAATCAGGGTTTAAAGGGTCAGCTCTGTGTGACGTGGTTCAATCAGGGTTTAAAGGGACAGTGCAGCTCCGTGTGACGTGGTTCAATCAGGGTTTAAAGGGTCAGTGCAGCTCCGTGTGACGTGGTTCAATCAGGGTTTAAAGGGTCAGTGCAGCTCCGTGTGACGTGGTTCAATCAGGGTTTAAAGGGTCAGTGCAGCTCCGTGTGACGTGGTTCAATCAGGGTTTAAAGGGACAGTGCAGCTCCGTGTGACGTGGTTCAATCAGGGTTTAAAGGGTCAGTGCAGCTCCGTGTGACGTGGTTCAATCAGGGTTTAAAGGGTCAGTGCAGCTCCGTGTGACGTGGTTCAATCAGGGTTTAGAGGGTCAGTGCAGCTCCGTGTGACGTGGTTCAATCAGGGTTTAAAGGGTCAGTGCAGCTCCGTGTGACGTGGTTCAATCAGGGTTTAAAGGGTCAGTGCAGCTCCGTGTGACGTGGTTCAATCAGGGTTTAAAGGGTCAGTGCAGCTCCGTGTGACGTGGTTCAATCAGGGTTTAGAGGGTCAGAGCAGCTCTGCAGCTCTGTGTGACGTGGTTCAATCAGGGTTTAAAGGGACAGTGCAGCTCCGTGTGACGTGGTTCAATCAGGGTTTAAAGGGTCAGTGCAGCTCCGTGACCTGGTTCAATCAGGGTTTAAAGGGTCAGTGCAGCTCCGTGTGGCGTGGTTCAATCAGGGTTTAAAGGGTCAGTGCAGCCTGTGTGGCGTGGTTCAATCAGGGTTTAGAGGGTCAGTGCAGCTCCGTGTGGCGTGGTTCAATCAGGGTTTAAAGGGTCAGTGCAGCTCCGTGTGGACGTGGTTCAATCAGGGTTTAAAGGGTCAGTGCAGCTCCGTGTGTCGTGGTTCAATCAGGGTTTAAAGGGTCAGTGCAGCTCCGTGTGACGTGGTTCAATCAGGGTTTAAAGGGACAGTGCAGCTCCAGTGTGGCGTGGTTCAATCAGGGTTTAAAGGGTCAGTGCAGCTCCGTGTGACGTGGTTCAATCAGGGTTTTAAAGGGTCAGTGCAGCTCCGTGTGACGTGGTTCAATCAGGGTTTAAAGGGACAGTGCAACTCCGTGTGACGTGGTTCTATCAGGGTTTTAGAGGTCAGTACAGCTCCGTGTAGCGTGGTTCAATCAAGGGTTTAAAGGGACGAGTGCAGCTCTGTGTGGCGTGGTTCGGTCAGTGCAGCTCCAATCAGGGTTTAAAGGGACAGTGCAGCTCCGTGTGGCGTGGTTCAATCAGGGTTTAAGGGTTAGTGCAGCTCCGTGTGACGTGGTTCAATCAGGGTTTAAAGGGTCAGTGCAGCTCTGTGTGACGTGGTTCAATCAGGGTTTAAAGGGTCAGTGCAGCTCCGTGTGGCGTGGTTCAATCAGGGTTTAAAAAGGGACAGTGCAGCTCCGTGTGGCGTGGTTCAATCAGGGTTTAAAGGGTCAGTGCAGCTCCGTGTGGCGTGGTTCAATCAGGGTTTAAAGGGACAGTGCAGTGCAGCTCCGTGTGACGTGGTTCAATCAGGGTTTAAAGGGTCAGTGCAGCTCCGTGTGACGTGGTTCAATCAGGGTTTAAAGGGACAGTGCAGCTTTGTGTGACGTGGTTCAATCAGGGTTTAAAGGGTCAGTGCAGCTCCGTGTGACGTGGTTCAATCAGGGTTTAAAGGGACAGTGCAGCTTTGTGTGACGTGGTTCAATCAGGGTTTAAAGGGTCAGTGCAGCTCCGTGTGACATGGTTCAATCAGGGTTTAAAGGGTCAGTGCAGAAAGTCATAAAAACCTGCTCTGGAGACGTTTTAAACACATTTAGAACCAAACAAAGGTTAAACCTGGGCCTGAAGCGTTAATGATTGAGGGTTCTCTGTGACGTGTACCTCGTGTTTCTTGAAGAGCTTCTTGAAGTAGTTGGAGCAGGCGGCGAGGACACAGCGGTGAGCCCTGAACTTCACGTCCTCCACCACCACCGCGATGTCACAGTGCTCCCCCTCCAGGCGCTGCTCGTTCAGCAGCTTCAGGAACACGCTCTTGTGCTCCTCGTCCACGTATTTGACCGTCTCACACATCTGCAGGAGAACACAGGCAGAACAAGCACGTGAGACCAGGAGAACAAGCACGTGAGACCAGCAGAACAAGCACGTGAGACCAGCAGAACAAGCACGTGAGACCAGCAGAACAAGCCCGTGAGACCAGCAGAACAAGCACGTGAGACCAGCAGAACAAGCACGTGAGACCAGCAGAACAACACCAGGACACCAGGAGAACAAGCCTGTAACAGTCTTCATTTAAAGAGACAGCGGCTCGTTAGAGTTAAATACAATGTTCTCGCCTTAAAATTGTATTTTAGCTTCAAAATAATCTAATTTATGGAACAGTATCTAATATATCTCTAGATAAAATGAAAAATGATTGTGGGCTCAACATTTCTGTGAGGGTTTTTCCAGTGAAAGTGACAAAAACACAACTAAAAGAGACAAAAACGCAAAATAAAGAGACAAAAACGTGACTAAAAGTGACATCCAAAACTAAAAGCGACAATACGCGACATAATGAGACAAAAACACGACTAAAAGCGACAAAAACATGACTAAAAGTGACTAAAACACAACTAAAGGAGACAAAAACATGACTAAAAGTGACAAAAACATGACTAAAAGTGACAAAAACATGACTAAAAGTGACAAAAACATGGCTAAAAGAGACAAAAACACAACTAAAAGAGACAAAAACACAACTAAAAGAGACAAAAACACGACTAAAAGCGACAAAAACATGACTAAAAGTGACTAAAACACAACTAAAAGTGACAAAAACACAACTAAAGGAGACAAAAACATGACTAAAAGTGACATCCAAAACTAAAAGTGACATTATCAGACATAAAGTGACAACAACACAACTAAAGGAGACAAAAACGCGAACTAAAGCAACAAAAACATGACTCAAAGTGACAAAAACATGACTAAAAGTGACAAAAACGCAACTAAAAGACAAAAACATGACTAAAAGTGACTAAAACACAACTAAAAGAGACAAAAACATGACTAAAACACAACTAAAAGAGACAAAAACATGACTAAAAGTGACTAAAACACAACTAAAAGAGACAAAAACATGACTAAAAGTGACAAAAACACAACTAAAAGTGACAAAAACGTGACCCAAAGTAACAAAAACACAACTAAAAGAGACAAAAACATGACTAAAAAGTGACAAAAACACAACTAAAAGAGACAAAAATGCGACTAAAAGTGACAAAAACACAACTAAAAGAGACAAAAACATGACTAAAAGTGACAAAAACATGACTAAAAGCGACAAAAACATGACTAAAAGTGACAAAAACACAACTAAAAGCGACAAAAACATTACTAAATGTGACAAAAACGTGACTAAAAGCGACAAAAACATGACTAAAAGTGACTAAAACATGACTAAAAGTGACAAAACACAACTAAAGGAGACAAAAACATGACTAAAAGTGACAAAAACACAACTAAAGGAGACAAAAACACAACTAAAAGCGACAAAAACATGACTAAAAGCGACAAAAACATGACTAAAAGTGACTAAAACACAACTAAAAGTGACAAAAACACAACTAAAGGAGACAAAAACATGACTAAAAGTGACAAAAACACAACTAAAGGAGACAAAAACATGACTAAAAGTGACAAAAACACAACTAAAGGAGACTAAAACACAACTAAAAGTGACAAAAACATGACTAAAAGTGACACACGAAACTAAAAGCAACAATACGCCACATAAAGTGACAACAACACAACTAAAATAGACAAAAACGTGCACTAAAGCAACAAAAATGTGACTAAAAGCGTCAAGAACGTTTCTCCTCTGAGTATTTTTCAGTAAAACCCATAAATCTGGATTGTTCTTCATCAAAAATACAAAGAGTTGATGATAATTTGCTCAAACATGATGTAAACACAATAATAAAAGTGTTTAAGGCTCTGAGTCACGTGAGTCTGACAGGCAAATTCCACATCGTGCGTCTCCGCTCCGCTCCGCTGCGCCACGCACTGCGCAGAACTTACACAGCCATCTGAATGAATGAAGCCCGTTCCACATCCCGCGTAAGCGCTGCGCAGGTCTGCGCCTCAGCTCCGCCGCTCCGCCGCTCTTCGACAGAATTGCGGATCAAGTCTATTTTCTTCTGCGCCAGAGTCCGACCGGATCAAGCCCCACAGTTTAGATCGCACCAAACAGGAAAGAGAACACGAACTACATCTGGGTTTCCAAAACAAAAACTTTTAACTCAGACCTAATGACGTGCATTAAACTTTTTGTTACCCAGAAGGCAAATGTTTACAATCAATACCACCCGAAACATGTAAATGGTTGTAAATGTCTTAAATACAGTTTTAGGCGGTCACTTTTATTAATGCTCTATTCATGCGCTGTGTTGACACGGTGAAAAAGCGATTGCAGTTGCACAAACGACAGACTTTCAGTTAATCTGCATTTGTTTTCTTTCCGATACTTTTGGAGCGCTTTCTGATCGCGAGTTCTCGCGGGTCCCGCGGGTCCCGCTCCTCGGGACTTCGCAGCCCTGCGCTGCGCGGACTGGCGGAGACAAATTGCATCCAGTAGGCGAGGGTCTGCGCTCTAAATCGGAGGCGGTCTGTGGCGCAGCGGAGCGGAGCGGAGACGCATGATGTGGAATTCAGGCGTGAGGCTCTGACACTGAACCGTCACATTTGTCTGTTTGACTTTTAAAGGGTTAATAATCTGACAAATAAAATCCAACAAATTAAGACTAAAATAGAAAATAATAAAATCAATAAACAAATACATTTATAAAATACATTAAAAAATACAAAGTGTCTGGCTCAAAGGCACA
Source organism: Rhinogobius similis (assembly GCA_019453435.1). Taxonomy (NCBI): domain Eukaryota; kingdom Metazoa; phylum Chordata; class Actinopteri; order Gobiiformes; family Gobiidae; genus Rhinogobius; species Rhinogobius similis. The sequence continues at coordinate 31,289,336 of CM033639.1, read as the reverse complement.
GCCCCGCTCCGCCTCGTGCACGCTGCAGCAGGTCCGTGCACGCTCAGCCGCGCGCACCTCACACCGGCGGACACGCGCTCTGCTGCGCGTGCACGTGGCTCTCTCAGACCTGCACCGGGGTCTGGACCAGGGTTTGGACCCGGGACCAGGGGCCAGCCGGGACCCCGCGGGCTGAACCGGGCCACAGGAGCGGGGCAGAGCGCGCGGAGGAGCCGGGGCAGAGCGCACTGGAGCCGGGCTCAATCGCTGGAAAGCCACGCGACCTTTCTCCTTTTTCCGCTCAACATTTATTCATTTTCTGGACGTAAACCCCGCGGGCCGAACCGAACCGAACCGAACCAGCGGGCGCCGTGGCTCGTGCGTCATGACGTGCTCTCGGTTTGGCCCAAAACACCACAATAATAACGAGCTTTAAACGTCCGGGGCCCGTGTCTGTGGTTTATTCTCCTGTTTGAGACGGAGCCGTGTTTTTAGCCTCAGGAGCTAACGAGGCTACAGCTAATGCTAACACGGTTCAATTAAACAGCTTTATGTTCCTTTTATTTTCACACGTTTGGTTCATTTCCGGCCGAATCCGTCAGAGCTGAAGTGTTAAAATGTTAAAATGTTAAAATATTAAAGTGGTGCGGATCATTTTGGACCGGTATAAGTCTAAAAAGAAGCATTTGAAGCTAACAGGGCTACGAGCTAATGCTAACACGGTTCAATTAAACAGCTTTATGTACCATTTCCGGTTCATTTCCGGCTAAATCCGTCAGAGCTGAAGTGTTTAAAGTGTGAAAGTGTTAAAATATTAAAATATTAAAGAGGTGCGGATCACTTTGGACCAGGGAAAGTCTAAAAAGAAGCATTCGAAGCTAACGGAGCTACGAGCTAATGCTAACGCTGTTAATTGGCCGTTTATCAAAGTAAATGACAATTATGTAACTTCAAAACGGATAAAGTGACAATAACACTAGAATTAAAAGCATGACACGGATTTAAAACACTCAAACTAAAGTCACACTGATCATAAATGTGTTTTATTTACGTTCTGTTGGGTGTTTTTTTTTTTTTTTTTGATAATTGGGTTTTTTTTGGGCCTGGTTCCGAGCAGCAGATTCGGCCCGCTGTGATTTTGTTCTAATTTCGTAAATTTCGAGTTAAATAATTCAGATAAAAGTGTAAAATGTGTTGAGGGTGATTCTGTGCCGGATGAGACAGAAATGTGAAGAAATGCGTTGGTGGAGTTTGTTTGTTTGTGAAGCTAACGGCGGCTAAAAGGACACAAAATGGCGTAAAAAGCTCCGCGGAGGAAGAAGGAGCAGAAAATGGCGTGGACTCGTCTCCTCCGGAGCGCGGGGCCGGGCAGAGCCGCCGGAGCCGTGCCGCCGCGGAGGGAGCGAGCGGGACACCGGGGGACGAGCCTCGGCCGCGGCCCGGAGCCTCGAGTGCGCGCAGACCGGGGCCGAGCACTGCAGCGGGGCCGAGGAGGAGCGCGGCCCGGGAGCGAGCACCGGGAGCGGCTCCGCGGAGCGCCGGGCAGCGCCGCGCAGACCGGGGGCTTACCGGGGGCTTACCGTGGCGCGGCTCGGTCCGGTCCGGTCCGGAGCGGCGGGATCGGGTTTAACGAGGTTTAAAGTGGACGAGGACGAGCGGCGGCAGCGCGCGGGCAGCGGGCCAAACACGACCGCGGAGGAGCACAGTGCGCATGCGCCGCGCAAGTTACACCAAACACCAGAGTCTGAGGAAAAGTACAAGTACTGCATAACCCCTGTACAAGTACAAGTACTGCATAACCCCAGTACAAGTACTGCATAACCCCAGTACAAGTACAAGTACTGCATGAACCAAGTACAAGTACTGCATAACCCCAGTACAAGTACAAGTACTGCATATCCCCAGTACAAGTACAAGTACTGCATAACCCCAGTACAAGTACAAGTACTGCATAAACCCTGTACAAGTACAAGTACTGCATGGACCCAGTACAAGTACAAGTACTGCATAACCCCAGTACAAGTACAAGTACTGCATAAACCCTGTACAAGTACAAGTACTGCATAAACCCTGTACAAGTACAAGTACTGCATGGACCCAGTACAAGTACAAGTACTGCATAACCCCAGTACAAGTACAAGTACTGCATAAACCCTGTACAAGTACAAGTACTGCATGGACCCAGTACAAGTACAAGTACTGCATAACCCCAGTACAAGTACAAGTACTGCATAAACCCCCAGTACAAGTACAAGTACTGCATAATCCACTTTCTTCCGTTTTTTTGTCACTTTTAATCACGTTTTTTGTCACTTTTACTCACATTTTTGTCACTTATTGTCACATTTTTGTCACTCATTTAGTTACGTTTTTGTCACTTATTGCCGCATTTTTGTCACTTTATTCTGGTTTTTCCACATTTTTCTCACTTTTAATCACATTTTTCTCACATTTAATCACATTTTTTCTCACTTTAATCACATTTGTCTCACTTTTAATCACATTTTTTCACTTTTAGTTGCGTTTTTGTCACTTATTGTCGTGCATTCTTCACTTTCTTCCGTTTTTTGTCACTTTTACTCACGTTTTTGTCACTTTTACTCACGTTTTTGTCACTTTTACTCACGTTTTTGTCACTTTTACTCACGTTTTTGTCACTTTTACTCACGTTTTTGTCACTTTTACTCACGTTTTTGTCACTTTTACTCACATTTTTGTCACTTTTACTCACTTTTTTGTCACTTTAATCACATTTTTGTCACTTTACTCACATTTTTGTCACGTTTAGTCACATTTTTGTCACTTTTATTGTCGTATTTGTCACTTTTATTGTCGTCTTTGTCACGTTTAGTCACATTTTTGTCACTTTTACTCACTTTTTTGTCACTTTTACTCACTTTTTTGTCACTTTTACTCACGTTTTTGTCACTTTTACTCACGTTTTTGTCACTTGTCACATTTTCATTTGTCACTGGACTGGAGTGTTCTGTCCAGTCCACCGGAGGGCGCTGGTATAACTTAGTTTAAGTGCACTGTCTCTTTAACAAAGTGAGTAAGAGCTCCAGGTCATGTCAGGACGTCCCATTGAATCATGAGGCACACGTTCTATGTCTATGACACCATCGTGGTCTGTGTTCATGAGTGAGTTCCATATGCTTTGGGTTATTTACATGTAGCTGCTCTGTGTGTCAGACTTTTCATGTTTTTGTCACTTATTGTCACATTTTTCTCACTTTATTCAGTTTTTTCCACGTTTTTGTCACGTTTTTCTCACTTTTACTCACATTTTTGTCACTTTTACTCACATTTTTGTCACTCATTTACTCACATTTTCATCACTTATTGCCGCATTTTTGTCACTTTATTCTGTTTTTTTCCCCATGTTTTTGTCACTTTTAATCACATTTTTCTCACTTTTAGTTGCATTTTTGTCACTTATTGTCGTGCATTTGTCACTTTTGCTCACATTTTTGTCACTTTTGCTCACATTTTTGTCACTTTTACTCACATTTTTGTCACTTTTACTCACATTTTTGTCACTTTTACTCACATTTTTGTCACTTTTACTCACATTTTTGTCACTTTTAATCACATTTTTGTCACTTTTACTCACATTTTTGTCACTTTTACTCACAGTTTTGTCACTTGTCACATTTTCATCACTTATTGCCGCATTTTCGTCACTTTATTCTGTTTTTTTTTTCCACGTTTTTGTCACTTTTAATCACATTTTTTTCTCACTTTTTACTGCATTTTTCTCACTTATAGTCACATTTTTCTCACTTTTAATCACATTTTTCACTTTTGTCACTTTTAATCACATTTTTCTCACTTTTAGGCGTTTTTGTCACTTATTGTCGCGCATTTGTCACTTTCTTCCGCTTTTTTGTCACTTTTACTTTTACTCACATTTTCATCACTTATTGCTGCATTTTTGTCACTTTATTCTGTTTTTTTTTCCCATGTTTTTGTCACTTTAATCACATTTTTTTCTCACTTTTTAGTTGGCCAAGTTTTGTCACATTTTTGTCACTTTATTGTCGTGCATTCTTCAATTTCTTCCGTTTTTTCTCACTTTTACTCACGTTTTTGTCACTTTTACTCACGTTTTCGTCACTTATTGCCACATTTTTGTCACTTTATTCTGTTTTTTTTTCCACGTTTTTGTCACTTTTAATCGTATTTTTCTCACTTTTAGTTGCGTTCTTGTCACATTTTTGTCACTTATTGTCGTGCATTTGTCACTTTCTTCCATTTTTTGTCACTTTTACTCACATTTTTCTCACTTTTACTCACGTTTTTGTCACTTTTACTCACATTTTCGTCACTTATTGTCACATTTTTGTCACTTTATTCAGTTTTTTCCACGTTTTTCTCACTTTTAATCACATTTTTCTCACTTTTAGCTGCGTTCTTGTCACATTTTTGTCACTTATTGTCGTGCATTTGTCACTTTCTTCCGTTTTTTTGTCAAGTTTTTGTCACTTTTACGTCACTTTTACTCACATTTTTGTCAGTCATTTAGTCACATTTTCATCACTTATTGCCACATTTTTGTCACTTTATTCTGTTTTTTTCCCATGTTTTTGTCACTTTTAAACACATTTTTCTCACATTTTTGTCTACACGACGTTTTCAGTAAATCGTTGTGTTGTGACGTGTTGTGTCTCGTGTTCATTAAACATTTTACTCAAATCAATCGACTTTATGTAACATTTTAGCCTCAGACTTTTCCTCGTTCGTCATTAGCTTTAACGGAGTTCTCGTCACAAACGGAAGTGCTACAACAAAAGTGGGCGGGGCACAATAAAGTCAATAAGAACTGTTCTTTCCATGTAGCTGTTCTGTGTTCATTCATATAGAAGTGATTGGAGACGTACAAACTGTTACATATTTAAGTTCAAATGACGAATACACTGTGTTTAATTTCATATTAAAGATATAAATATGATTCCTAGTTAAACCCTGTGCCATTTATACGTCTGATTCTGATTTGAATCATTTGAATCATCCAAATGGGCGTGTTTGTGATCGTTATTGTCTGTTTGTTCCAGTTTCACCAATAATCAATCAAACCTGTGGACTGTGAGACTCGTCTTCAGAGTCTTGATGTCCAGAAGGAGTTTAGCCGTCTGTCTGGTTATGTTCGGCACATATGGTGAGGGCAGAACACCGAGGACACAAGTCAAGGAGCGAGAAGTCCCAAAGGCCTTCATTAAAGGGCCATAACCAATTAAAGAGGACTCGCCTAAACTTAACCGACTGAGAGTAAGCAACTGTCAAATGAAGTTAAGTTTGACCAGGAAAGTCCCACTGAGACTGAGACACTGAGGGGAGGGGCCTATTCTACACATCCACCCACTCGCCCTCTCTTTAGCCAATCACTGTCTCTAATTCTAACGTTAACAAAATAAAAGCAGAGTCTGACCGATCCCCAGCGCTGGAACTCAACGACACAACAAAGCCCCGTCACCAGCGATGGTTAGAACACGGAAAGAGGCGCTCGGTACTGATTTAAAGAACATCCCACAGGTTAGAACACACTTCACTAAAGTCGAATCGGCAAATGAACTAACGTCAAACTGTGATAAACCATAGAACTATGATAAAACCTGAAGATGAATCCAAAATGGCCGCCCTGTTCCTCACTGTGGCCTGAGCTCATTGGTTCATGACCCCAAAAAAGTTTCTTACTTCCGCATTTACTTCCTGATACGGAGGCGGCCATCTTTGTTTTACTTCCTGATACGGAGGCGGCCATCTTTGTTTTACTTCCTGATACGGAGGCGGCCATCTTTGCTTTACTTCCTGATACGGAGGCGGCAATCTTTGCTTTACTTCCTGATACGGAGGCGGCCATCTTTGTTTTACTTCCTGATACGGAGGCGGCCATCTTTGCTTTACTTCCTGATACGGAGGCGGCCATCTTTGCTTTACTTCCTGATACGGAGGCGGCCATCTTTGTTTTACTTCCTGATACGGAGGCGGCCATCTTTGTTTTACTTCCTGATACGGAGGCGGCCATCTTTGCTTTACTTCCTGATACGGAGGCGCCATCATTGCTTAACTTCCTGATACGGAGGCGGCCATCTTTGCTTTACTTCCTGATACGGAGGCGCCATCTTTGCTTTACTTCCTGACACGGAGGCGGCCATCTTTGCTTTACTTCCTGACACGGAGGCGCCATCTTTGCTTTACTTCCTGATACGGAGGCGCCATCTTTGCTTTACTTCCTGACACGGAGGCGCCATCTTTGTTTTACTTCCTGATACGGAGGCGGCCATCTTTGCTTTACTTCCTGATACGGAGGCGGCCATCTTTGTTTTACTTCCTGATACGGAGGCGGCCATCTTTGCTTTACTTCCTGACACGGAGGCGGCCATCTTTGCTTTACTTCCTGATACGGAGGCGCCATCTTTGCTTTACTTCCTGACACGGAGGCGCCATCTTTGCTTTTACTTCCTGATACGGAGGCGCCATCTTTGTTTTACTTCCTGACACGGAGGTGGCCATCTTTGTTTTACTTCCTGATACGGAGGCGCCATCTTTGCTTTACTTCCTGTTACGGAGGCGGCCATCTTTGCTTTACTTCCTGATACACGGAGGCGGCCATCTTTGTTTTACTTCCTGATACTGAGGCGGCCATCTTTGCTTTACTTCCTGATCACGGAGGCGCCATCTTTGTTTTACTTCCTGACACGGAGGCGCCATCTTTGTTTTACTTCCTGATACGGAGGCGCCATCTTTGCTTTACTTCCTGATACGGAGGCGGCCATCTTTGCTTTACTTCCTGACACGGAGGCGGCCATCTTTGCTTTACTTCCTGATACGGAGGCGGCCATCTTTGCTTTACTTCCTGACACGGAGGCGGCCATCTTTGCTTTACTTCCTGATACGGAGGCGGCCATCTTTGCTTTACTTCCTGATACGGAGGCGGCCATCTTTGCTTTACTTCCTGACACGGAGGCGCCATCTTTGTTTTACTTCCTGACACGGAGGCGGCCATCTTTGCTTTACTTCCTGATACACGGAGGCGGCCATCTTTGTTTTACTTCCTGATACGGAGGCGGCCATCTTTGCTTTACTTCCTGATACGGAGGCGGCCATCTTTGTTTTACTTCCTGATACGGAGGCGGCCATCTTTGTTTTACTTCCTGATACGGAGGCGGCCATCTTTGTTTTACTTCCTGATACGGAGGCGGCCATCTTTGTTTTACTTCCTGATACGGAGGCGGCCATCTTTGTTTTACTTCCTGATACGGAGGCGGCCATCTTTGTTTTACTTCCTGATACGGAGGCGGCCATCTTTGTTTTAGGGCACCACGTGACCACAATCCCCCACTTCATAATTTGTGTGATTTTATAAACGGTAGAAAAGAACATTTCCTTCTATTTTATTTAAATACTGATAATAATTCAGTCCTGTCTGTGATTATAATGTGACATTTTAGAAAAAGGCTGCAGTACCTCACACGACCACTAATCAATCTGGGACACAGACAGAGGGGGCGGGGCTTATCCAGTTCATTTAATACATCCATGTGATAAATACTGACCCGTCTACCGTTTTCGAACCCAGAAGACAACCTCACCAGCTCTGAGAGTCGACGCTGCTGCCCCCTGCAGCTCGTACGCGCTCACTACGCCCTTAAATCTGGACCAACCCTGACGTTCAACAGGACGAGGATCCCGTTGGCCTCCAGGATTGTTGTGGACCTCGTGAAGCCGGCGGTGAGGACAGGGCCGCCGTACAGACCCTGAAGGTCTGTACTGAGGCCCCTGAAGCGATAACTAACCACCCCCCCCCTCCTTTAACGACGAGTAATTTAACGGAAGAAGCCTTTGCGGACTCCTCCCCTCTTCTCTTTCTTCTTCGTTGTCTCGGCGGGAGACTCTTCTACCAGAGTCTCGCTCGCCGGCTCGAGTCCAGCGCTTTGGACCTCCGTCTCGCTCTTATCCCGGCCCTTTTTACGGCGGAAACACCCAAAGAAGCCCCCAAACCTTTTCTTTTTAATCTTAATTTCTTCAGCGGGAGGCTCTAATCTCCGCGCCAACCAGAGCCAACCAGAGCCAACCAATCTAAAGCTTCGTAAACCTTCTCGTGGTTGTGGTTCGTTCTCCTTCAGCAGCCACTGGTTCCTTTCCTCACTCAGAACGCTCTTAAGACTTTCATTTTCTCGATTTAACTCGTCCCTTTTCTAATTCTTCGTTCAGTCTTGTCTCAAGCTGAACATCACTTTCTATCAAACTGTCACTTTCAAATCTCAAAAGCGCCGTAAAGTCTGCTCCGTGGACTTTGGCTCCTCTTCGTCCCCGGGAGGTCGGACTCATTGAAAGTCTGATCTTTCTAAATGAACTCTTTCCACCTTCTCTCCCTCTTGAGTCCTACTACTGTTCTAGCCTTAAACCTCTCATTATCTCTCCCCAGTTTATCATTTTCGGCCGTTATTATTCTCTAACAGTTTAATCTTCTTTCCTCGACTGACCCCGCCCTCTTTCCCCGGTTTGCCCAGTGCATCTCGCGCTCATCAAACTCGCTCTGGAGCTCGATGACGTCCTGGTACGTGCAGGACGCCTCAACCGACGTGAACAAATCTAAAAGGTGCGGCTTGTAGGATGATTCCTTTTCAAGCCACACCTTCTGGGTTTGTTTCCACGGGAAGTCTCAATGAGCCCAAATGTTCTGCCAGAACCGCTGTTTGTCCGTCCAGATCACTTCTGCGAGTTCGTGCTCTTCTTCTCCAGTAAAGTCCACACGAGGGTTTGACGCTCGGTCATTTTTGTTCTGTTTATGATTCATTTGATGAAACCAAAAACAGATAAAGACTGTTCTGTGTTGAGGAGGTTCTGACTAAAAGATGGAGCCACGACACTTAGGTCCACAGGGCCTCAGTGTGTCTGTCAATCAGAGGGAAAGAGTGGTCCTCATATCCCATGTTTAGTGTGTGTGTGTACAGTGTGTGTGTGTGTGTGTGTACAGTGTGTGTGTGTGTGTGTGTGTGTACAGTGTGTGTGTGTGTGTGTGTGTGTACAGTGTGTGTGTGTGTGTGTGTGTGTGTGTGTGTACAGTGTGTGTGTGTGTGTGTACAGTGTGTGTGTGTACAGTGTGTGTGTACAGTGTGTGTGTGTACAGTGTGTGTGTGTGTGTGTGTGTACAGTGTGTGTGTGTACAGTGTGTGTGTGTGTGTGTGTGTTCAGTGTGTGTGTGTGTGGTGTGTGTGTGTGTGTGTGTGTACAGTGTGTGTGTGTACAGTGTGTGTGTGTGTACAGTGTGTGTGTGTGTGTACAGTGTGTGTGTGTACAGTGTGTGTGTGTGTGTACAGTGTGTGTGTGTGTGTACAGTGTGTGTGTACAGTGTGTGTGTGTGTGTACAGTGTGTGTGTACAGTGTGTGTGTGTGTGTGTGTGTGTACAGTGTGTGTGTACAGTGTGTGTGTGTGTGTGTGTGTGTGTACAGTGTGTGTGTACAGTGTGTGTGTGTACAGTGTGTGTGTACAGTGTGTGTGTACAGTGTGTGTGTGTGTGTACAGTGTGTGTGTACAGTGTGTGTGTGTGTGTGTGTGTGTACAGTGTGTGTGTACAGTGTGTGTGTGTGTGTGTACAGTGTGTCTCTCGTGTGTCTCGTGTGTCTCTCGTGTGTTCTGTTCGTGTGTGTCCTCCGGCTCCGACCTGCACAGACCTGACTCGTACTGGTTTGACTTTCTGTTTCCATGGAAACGCAGACACCTGCAGAAAGTTGCACGTTGTTGCTTTAAAACGGATTTAACGCTGAACGAATGAAACATGAACCGAAGAAACAACAAGGAAACGTTTTATTTTTAAAGCACAGCCAATCAGAGCGCAGATACAGGTCACATGTCCAGCCAATCAGAGCGCAGATACAGGTCACATGTCCAGCCAATCAGAGCGCAGATACAGGTCACATGTCCAGCCAATCAGAGCGCAGATACAGGTCACATGTCCAGCCAATCAGAGCGCAGATACAGATCACATGTCCAGCCAATCAGAGCGCAGATACAGGTCACATGTCCAGCCAATCAGAGCGCAGATACAGGTCACATGTACAGCCAATCAGAGCGCAGATACAGGTCACATGTCCAGCCAATCAGAGCGCAGATACAGGTCACATGTCCAGCCAATCAGAGCGCAGATACAGGTCACATGTCCAGCCAATCAGAGCGCAGATACAGGTCACATGTCCAGCCAATCAGAGCGCAGATACAGGTCACATGTACAGCCAATCAGAGCGCAGATACAGGTCACATGTCCAGCCAATCAGAGCGCAGATACAGGTCACATGTCCAGCCAATCAGAGCGCAGATACAGGTCACATGTCCAGCCAATCAGAGCGCAGATACAGGTCACATGTCCAGCCAATCAGAGCGCAGATACAGGTCACATGTCCAGCCAATCAGAGCGCAGATACAGGTCACATGTACAGCCAATCAGAGCGCAGATACAGGTCACATGTCCAGCCAATCAGAGCGCAGATACAGGTCACATGTCCAGCCAATCAGAGCGCAGATACAGGTCACATGTCCAGCCAATCAGAGCGCAGATACAGGTCACATGTCCAGCCAATCAGAGCGCAGATACAGGTCACATGTACAGCCAATCAGAGCGCAGATACAGGTCACATGTCCAGCCAATCAGAGCGCAGATACAGGTCACATGTCCAGCCAATCAGAGCGCAGATACAGGTCACATGACAGATTACATCACGTTTACAGAAAAGTCACAGACAAAAGCACAAAGAACAGAGTCCTTTTCCTTCTCAGGTGGATCTTTTATTGAACAGAGCAACTTTTACAAAAAATAGAGCTAATTCACAGACGTCGATATAAAACAGTCAGATAAACATCACAGTCTGGACTTTATAACGATAAAGATATTTAAGGATTGATATAGGTTTATAATATAATGTTGAACGACACGAGCAGAGTACAGCCCTAAGAAGAGTCTAAGACAAACACAAATAAATCAGAGCTGACCCCGCCCTTCACAGACCAGGACCAGGACCAGGACCAGGCTCAGACCGGGCCCTGGTCCTGCCGGGGTCTACAGGAGCTCGTACTGCCGCAGGTGCATCCTCTGGATGATGTCCCGACAGTCGTTGAAGACTCGGCGGATGTTCTCGGTGTCGACGGCGCAGGTGAAGTGAGGATAACAGTAGTGTTTGCCGTCTCCACTGGCCGTGCTGATGCGCTGAGGTCAAAGGTCACAGAGAGGTCAGAGGTCAGAGCCAGGACTACAACAGGACTACAACGGGGCTACAACGGGACTACAACGGGACTACAACGGGGCTACAACGGGGCTACAACGGGACTACAACAGGGCTACAACGGGACTACAACGGGACTACAACGGGGCTACAACGGGGCTACAACGGGACTACAACGGGACTACAACGGGGCTACAACGGGACTACAACGGGACTACAACGGGACTACAACGGGACTACAACGGGGCTACAACGGGGCTACAACGGGGCTACAACGGGACTACAACAGGGCTACAACGGGACTACAACGGGACTACAACGGGGCTACAACGGGACTACAACGGGACTACAACGGGACTACAACGGGACTACAACGGGACTACAACGGGACTACAACGGGGCTACAACGGGACTACAACGGGACTACAACGGGACTACAACGGGGCTACAACGGGGCTACAACGGGGCTACAACGGGACTACAACAGGGCTACAACGGGACTACAACGGGACTACAACGGGGCTACAACGGGACTACAACGGGACTACAACGGGACTACAACGGGGCTACAACGGGGCTACAACGGGGCTACAACGGGACTACAACGGGACTACAACGGGGCTACAACGGGGCTACAACGGGACTACAACGGGACTACAACGGGACTACAACAGGGCTACAACAGGACTACAACAGGACTACAACAGGGCTACAACAGGACTACAACTGGACTAAAACTGGACTACAACAGGGCTACAGTGGGACTAAACCAGGACTACAACAGGACTAAACCAGGACTACAACAGGACTACAACAGGACTACAGCAGGACTACAATGGGACTACAACAGGACTACAACGGGACTACAACGGGACTACAACGGGACTACAACGGGACTACAGCAGGACTACAACGGGACTACAACAGGACTAAACCAGGACTACAACAGGACTACAACAGGACTACAACAGGACTACAACGGGACTACAACGGGACTACAACAGGACTACAACTGGACTACAGCAGGACTACAACTGGACTACAATGGGACTAAACCAGGACTACAACAGGACTACAACAGGACTACAACAGGACTACAACGGGACTACAACAGGACTAAACCAGGACTACAACAGGACTACAACAGGACTACAACGGGACTACAATGGGACTACAACAGAGCTACAACGGGACTAAACCAGGACTACAACTGGACTACAATGGGACTAAACCAGGACTACAAGTGGACTACAATGGGACTACAACTGGACTACAATGGGACTACAACAGGGCTACAACTGGACTATAACAGGACTAAACCAGGACTACAACTGGACTACAGCAGGACTAAACCAGGACTACAATGGGACTACAACTGGACTACAACAGGACTAAACCAGGACTACAACAGGACTACAACAGGACTACAACAGGACTACAACGGGACTACAATGGGACTACAACAGGACTACAACTGGACTACAACAGAGCTACAACGGGACTAAACCAGGACTACAACTGGACTACAATGGGACTAAACCAGGACTACAACTGGACTACAATGGGACTACAACTGGACTACAATGGGACTACAACAGGGCTACAATTGGACTATAACAGGACTAAACCAGGACTACAACTGGACTACAGCAGGACTAAACCAGGACTACAATGGGACTACAACTGGACTACAACAGGGCTACAACTGAACTATAACAGGACTAAACCAGGACTACAACTAGACTACAGCAGGACTAAACCAGGACTACAATGGGACTACAACTGGACTACAACAGGACTACAGAAGGACTACAACTGGACAACAACTGGACTACAGCAGGACTACAACTGGACTACAGCAGGACTAAACCAGGACTACAATGGGACTACAACAGGACTACAGCAGGACTACAGCAGGACTACAGCAGGACTACAACTGGACAACAACAGGACTACAACAGGACTACAACTGGACTACAACTGGACTACAACAGGACTAAACCAGGACTACAACAGGACTACAACTGGACTACAACTGGACTACAACAGGGCTACAACAGGACTACAACTGGACAACAACAGGACAACAACAGGACTACAACAGGGCTACAACAGGACTACAACAGGTCTACAACAGGACTACAACTGGACTACAACAGGACTACAACTGGACTGTAACAGGACTACAACAGGGCTACAACAGGACTACAACTGGACAACAACAGGACAACAACAGGACAACAACAGGACTACAACAGGACTACAACAGGACTACAACTGGACTACAGCAGGATTAAACCAGGACTACAACCGGACTACAACGGGACTACAACGGGACTACAATGGGACTACAACGGGACTACAACAGGACTACAGGAGGATTACAACAGGACTACAACAGGTCTACAACAGGACTGTAACAGGACTACAACAGGGCTACAACAGGACTACAACTGGACAACAACTGGACTACAGCAGGACTACAACAGGACTACAACAGGGCTACAACAGGACTACAACAGGACTACAACGGGACTACAGCAGGACTACAGCAGGACTACAACAGGACTACAACAGGACTACAATGGGACTACAACAGGACTAAACCAGGACTACAACTGGACTAAACCAGGACTACAACTGGACTAAACCGGGACTACAACTAGACTACAACTGGACTACAATGGGACTACAACAGGACTAAACCAGGACTACAACGGGACTAAACCGGGACTACAACGGGACTACAACAGGACTACAACAGGACTACAACTGGACTACAACTGGACTACAACTGGACTAAACCAGGACTACAACGGGACTACAACGGGACTACAATGGGACTACAACGGGACTACAACAGGACTACAGGAGGATTACAACAGGACTACAGCAGGACTACAACAGGACTACAACAGGACTACAATGGGACTACAACAGGACTAAACCAGGACTACAACTGGACTAAACCAGGACTACAACTGGACTAAACCGGGACTACAACTAGACTACAACTGGACTACAATGGGACTACAACAGGACTAAACCAGGACTACAACGGGACTAAACCGGGACTACAACGGGACTACAACAGGACTACAACAGGACTACAACTGGACTACAACTGGACTACAACTGGACTAAACCAGGACTACAACGGGACTACAACTGGACTACAACTGGACTACAACTGGACTACAACTGGACTACAACAGGACTACAACTGGACTACAACTGGACTACAACAGGACTACAACAGGACTAAAGTCGGAGGTTTTTACCAGAAATTCGTCTCTGATGAAGAATTTGGCTCGAGTCACTTTCGGATCTTCGTCCGTTTCAGGAACAGCTGCAACAGAAACAGCCAATCAGAACGCAGATCCCACACGCCCCGCCCCTCCCCGTGTGTCAGATGCCCTCCCACACTCACAGTCGGGGGGGACGCTGTAGTTGGTGTATTCTGGGAAATAATCCTCCAGTTTGGATTTTCCCGCCAAAATCTTGTCGGCCAAAACGTCCTGTTTGTTCAAGAACAAGATCACGGAGATGGTCTTCAGGAACCTGCACAGACCAGAGACCGGGGTTAGACCAGAGACCGGGGTTAGACCAGAGACCGGGGTTAGACCAGAGACCGGGGTTAGACCAGAGACCGGGGTTAGACCAGAGAGAGACCGGGGTTAGACCAGAGAGAGACCAGAGAGAGACCGGGGTTAGACCTGAGAGAGACCGGGGTTAGACCAGAGACCGGGGTTAGACCAGAGAGAGACCGGGGTTAGACCAGAGAGAGACCAGAGAGAGACCGGGGTTAGACCAGAGAGAGACCGGGGTTAGACCTGAGAGAGACCGGGGTTAGACCAGAGAGAGACCGGGGTTAGACCAGAGAGAGACCGGGGTTAGACCAGAGAGAGACCGGGGCTAGACCAGAGACCGGGGTTAGACCAGAGAGAGACCGGGGTTAGACCAGAGAGACCGGGCTTAGACCAGAGAGAGACCGGGGTTAGACCAGAGAGAGACCGGGGTTAGACCAGAGAGAGACCAGAGAGAGACGACCAGAGAGAGACCAGAGAGAGACCAGAGAGAGACCAGAGAGAGACCGGGGTTAGACCAGAGAGAGACCAGAGAGAGAGACCAGAGAGAGACCAGAGAGAGAGAGACCAGAGAGAGACCAGAGAGAGACCAGAGAGAGACCAGAGAGAGACCAGAGAGAGAGAGACCAGAGAGAGACCAGAGAGAGACCAGAGAGAGACCAGAGAGAGAGAGCAGAGAGAGAGAGAGAGACGAGAGACAAGGGAGAGACCAGAGAGAGACCAGAGAGAGAGAGAGAGACCAGAGAGAGACCAGAGAGAGAGAGAGAGACCAGAGAGAGACCAGAGAGAGAGAGAGACCAGAGAGAGACCAGAGAGAGAGACCAGAGAGAGAGACCAGAGAGAGAGAGAGAGAGACCAGAGAGAGACCGGGGTTAGACCAGAGAGAGACCAGAGAGAGACCAGAGAGAGACCAGAGAGAGAGACCAGAGAGAGAGAGAGAGACCAGAGAGAGACCAGAGAGAGAGACCAGAGAGAGAGAGAGAGAGACCAGAGAGAGACCGGGGTTAGACCAGAGAGAGACCAGAGAGAGACCAGAGAGAGACCAGAGAGAGAGACCAGAGAGAGACCGGGGTTAGACCAGAGAGAGACCAGAGAGAGACCGGGGTTAGACCAGAGAGAGACCAGAGAGAGACCAGAGAGAGAGAGAGAGACCAGAGAGAGACCAGAGAGAGAGACCAGAGAGAGAGAGAGAGACCAGAGAGAGACCAGAGAGAGAGACCAGAGAGAGAGAGAGAGACCAGAGAGAGACCAGAGAGAGAGAGAGAGACCAGAGAGAGACCAGAGAGAGACCAGAGAGAGAGAGAGAGAGACCAGAGAGACCAGAGAGAGAGACCGGGGTTAGACCAGAGAGAGACCAGAGAGAGACCAGAGAGAGACCAGAGAGAGAGACCAGAGAGAGACCGGGGTTAGACCAGAGAGAGACCGGGGTTAGACCAGAGAGAGACCGGGGTCCTGGTCTGGTCTGGTCCTGGTCCTGGTCCTGGTCTGGTCCTGGTCCTGGTGCTGGTCCTGGTCCTGGTCTGGTCCTGGTCCTGGTCTCAGTCCTGGTCCTGGTATCAGTCCTGGTCCAGGTCCTGGTCCTGGTCTCAGTCCTGGTCCTGGTCCTGGTCCAGACCTGTTGGTCCAGATGGACTTGAACAGGTCCAGACTCTCTCGGAGGCGGTTGGTGGAGTTGTCTTCTCGGATCACCATGTTGTAGCTGCTGCTCGCCGCCACGAAGATGATCGCCGTCACATCTGAGGACCAAGACACACAGTCATGAAGCACCGGGATCTGAACCCGTGATCATCTGTAAACGGGCCGTACACACAGACATGAAGCACCGGGATCTGAACCCGTGATCATCTGTAAACGGGCCGTACACACAGACATGAAGCACCGGGATCTGAACCCGTGATCATCTGTAAACGGGCCGTACACACAGACATGAAGCACCGGGATCTGAACCCGTGATCATCTGTAAACGGTGAGTACAAACAGACATGAAGCACCGGGATCTGAACCCGTGATCATCTGTAAACGGGCCGTACACACAGACATGAAGCACCGGGATCTGAACCCGTGATCATCTGTAAACGGGGCGTACAAACAGACATGAAGCACCGGGATCTGAACCCGTGATCATCTGTAAACGGGGCGTACACACAGACATGAAGCACCGGGATCTGAACCCGTGATCATCTGTAAACGGGCCGTACACACAGACATGAAGCACCGGGATCTGAACCCGTGATCATCTGTAAACGGGGCGTACAAACAGACATGAAGCACCGGGATCTGAACCCGTGATCATCTGTAAACGGGCCGTACACACAGTCATGAAGCACCGGGATCTGAACCCGTGATCATCTGTAAACGGGGCGTACACACAGACATGAAGCACCGGGATCTGAACCCGTGATGAATATTCTTATTATTCTTGGTGAAAAACACATTGGGAATAAATATTGATTAAAACCATTTAAATATTAAGTTCATAGATAAGTCGATTAAAATGTTATAAATAATGATTAAAATGTTATAACTAGTGATTAAAATGTTATAAATAATGATTAAAATGTTATAAATAATGATTAAAATGTTATAACTAGTGATTAAAATGTTATAAATAATGATTAAAATGTTATAAATAATGATTAAAATGTTATAAATAATGATTAAAATGTCATAAATAATGATTAAAAAGTTATAAATAGTGATTAAAATGTTATAAATAATGATTAAAATGTCATAAATAATGATTAAAAAGTTATAAATAATGATTAAAAAGTTATAAATAGTGATTAAATGTTATAAATAATGATTAAAATATTATAAATAGTGATTAAAATGTTATAAATAATGATTAAAATGTTATAAATAGTGACTAAAATGTTATAAATAGTGATTAAAATGTTATAAATAGTGATTAAAATGTTATAAATAGTGATTAAAATGTTATAAATAATGATTAAAATGTTATAAATAGTGATTAAAATGTTATAAATAGTGATTAAAATGTTATAAATAGTGATTAAAATGTTATAAATAATGATTAAAATGTTATAAATAATGATTAAAATGTTATAAATAGTGATTAAAAATGTTATAAATAGTGATTAAAATGTTATAAATAGTGACTAAAATGTTATAAATAGTGATTAAAATGTTATAAATAGTGATTAAATGATATAAATAGTGATTAAAATGTTCTAAATAGTGATTAAAATGTTCTAAATAGTGATTAAAATGTTATAAATAGTGATTAAATGATATAAATAGTGATTAAAATGTCATAAATAATGATTAAAATGTTATAAATTGTGATTAAAATGTTCTAAATAGTGATTAAATGTTCTAAATAGTGATTAAAATGTTCTAAATAGTGATTAAAATGTTATAAATTGTGATTAAAATGTTCTAAATAGTGATTAAAATGTTCTAAATAGTGATTAAAATGTTATAAATAGTGATTAAAATGTTCTAAATAGTGATTAAAATGTTATAAATTGTGATTAAATGATATAAATAGTGATTAAAATGTTAAAAATAGTGATTAAATGTTATAAATAATGATTAAAATGTTATAAATAGTGATTAAAATGTTATAAATAATGATTAAAATGTTATAAATAGTGATTAAAATGTTATAAACAGTGATTAAATGTTATAAATAATGATTAAAATGTCATAAATAATGATTAAAATGTTATAAATAGTGATTAAATGTTATAAATAATGATTAAAATGTCATAAATAATGATTAAAATGTTATAAATAGTGATTAAAATGTTAGCGTTAGAGTTAGTAGCATCAAAAAAACGTCATGAATGTATTTTTGTTTGACACACCGAGCAACCAATCACAGTGCAGTCTGAACTGTATTGGCCAATAAAGTCAAGGTTGCGCCCTGAGTACTGCGCATGAGTACTGCGCATGAGTACTGCGCATGCTCCGTGTGGCGTCCCAAACGTCAGCGCGGCCCGTGTTTGTGACAAACGTGAGTGAAGCCTGGGAAACCCCGTGGCCGTGTTAGCGCGTGTTAGCAGGTGTTAGCTCATGTTGCCCTGCATTGGTGAGTCCCATACACAATGTATTGTGCTAGCATAGCGCGCTAATCGGCGCTAGCATCTGTGCTAATCTCCGCTAGCCATTTTACAATGAAAAGGCCCTTTTTATAGGCCAAAACGATTAGCAAAGGGTTTGTTTTACTGTGTCCTCGGTGTGTCTTAAAGGTGCGGTGCACAGTGTGGTGATCTGGTGGTTAGAGAGTGTTATTTTGGTGCTAGAAGCTCGTGTTTGTGTTTTTTTGTGGCGCTAACTGGTTCAGAGCATTGTAAAAATGTACATATGAATGTCGAGTGCAAATTATTGTCACTTTGCTATTATTTTGATCCCGATAATTGAAATAAAAGCCGATCTGTGTTTAAAATGCACTTTAAACCCATTTTGTGTTAGTGTTCAGGCGTATTGACTTTGCACTGTAAAAATGGACCACATGTAGCTCATTCATACGGTCGTGTTTAACTGTGAACAAACTGAACTTTATTGTTTAAGCTACTTTATTCTGGCCTTTTCTTTAGGTCTGTTTTTTTATCGGATCGAACAACAAATAATCATTTTCTTCAAGGGTCAAAGGTCGGATCAGGGCATCAGGTGTTTCTCACCGTTAAAACACTGAATCCACTTCCGACGCTCGTCCCTCTGTCCCCCGACGTCAAACATACTGAGAAAAAGATCACGGTCAGTACCACTGTTATTACTGTTATTACCGCTGTTATTACACTGTTATTACTGTTATTACTGTTATTACTGCTGTTATTACTGTTATTACTGTTATTACTACTGTTATTACTACTGTTATTACTGCTGTTATTACTGTTATTACTGTTATTACTGCTGTTATTACTGTTATTACCGCTGTTATTACTGTTATTACTGCTGTTATTACTACTGTTATTACTGTTATTACTGTTATTACTGCTGTTATTACTACTGTTATTACTGCTGTTATTACTGTTATTACTGCTGTTATTACTACTGTTATTACTGTTATTACTGTTATTACTGCTGTTATTACTACTGTTATTACTGTTATTACTGTTATTACTGCTGTTATTACTACTGTTATTACTACTGTTATTACTGTTATTACTGTTATTACTGCTGTTATTACTGTTATTACCGCTGTTATTACTGTTATTACTGCTGTTATTACTACTGTTATTACTGCTGTTATTACTGTTATTACTGCTGTTATTACTATTATTACTACTGTTATTACTGTTATTACTGCTGTTATTACTATTATTACTACTGTTATTACTACTGTTATTACTGCTGTTATTACTATTATTACTACTGTTATTACTGTTATTAGCTGTTATTACTATTATTACTACTGTTATTTCTACTGTTATTACTACTGTTATTACTGCTGTTATTACTGTTATTACTGTTATTACTGCTGTTATTACTATTATTACTACTGTTATTACTGTTATTTACTTACTGCTGTTATTACTACTGTTATTGCTGCTGTTATTTGCTGTTATTACTGCAACATTATTACTACTGTTGTTATTACTAACGCTGTTATTACTGTTATTATAACCGTTATTACTGCTGTTATTACTGTTATTACTGTTATTAACGTTGTTGCTGCTGTTATTACTACTGTTATTATACCTTGTTATTGCTGTTATTACTGTTATTACTGCTGTTATTACTACTGTTATTACTATTATTACTACTGTTATTACTACTGTTATTACTACTGTTATTACTGCTGTTATTACTGCTGTTATTACTGTTATTACTGCTGTTATTACTACTGTTATTACTATTATTACTACTGTTATTACTACTGTTATTACTACTGTTATTACTACTGTTATTACTGCTGTTATTACTGTTATTACTGCTGTTATTACTACTGTTATTACTATTATTACTACTGTTATTACTACTGTTATTACACTGTTATTACTATTATTACTACTGTTATTACTACTGTTATTACTGCTGTTATTACTATTATTACTACTGTTATTTCTACTGTTATTACACTGTTATTACTGTTATTACTGTTACGTTTCTGCAGAACGGAGGTTAAAACTCACTGGAAGTTGACTTTGTCGACCTGAAACCGAGTCTCAAAGATCCCAGAAGTCAAGACTCGGCACCGCAACAGATCCTGGACCAAACAAAAACCTGGTTTAGTCCTGGTTTAGTCCTGGTTTAGTCCTGGTTTAGTCCTGGTTTAGTCCTGGTTTAGTCCTGGTTCAGTCCTGGTTTAGTCCTGGTTTAGTCCTGGTTTAGTCCTGGTTTAGACCCGGTTTAGTCCTGGTTTAGTCCTGGTTTAGTCCTGGTTCAGTCCTGGTTTAGTCCTGGTTTAGTCCTGGTTTAGTCCTGGTTTAGTCCTGGTTTTAGTCCTGGTTTAGTCCTGGTTTAGTCCTGGTTTAGTCCTGGTTTAGTCCTGGTTTAGTCCTGGTTCAGTCCTGGTTTAGTCCTGGTTTAGTCCTGGTTTAGTCCTGGTTTAGTCCTGGTTTAGTCCTGGTTTAGTCCTGGTTTAGTCCTGGTTCAGTCCTGTAGTACCTGGTCTGTTGGAGTGTAGTCTTTTCTTCTGACAGAGTCCAGTCGGTCGAGGAAACTGTGGAAGAAAATATTATTAGAGTTTGTAATGAGCCATATTTGGTCCTGGTCCTGGTCCTGGTCCTGGTCCTGGTCCTGGTCAGGTTCTGGTCCTGGTCCTGGTCCTGGTCCTGGTCCTGGTCAGGTTCTGGTCCTGGTCCTGGTCCTGGTCCTGGTCCTGGTCCTGGTCCTGGTCTTTGGTCCTGGTCCTGGTCTGGTCCTGGTCCTGGTCTGGTCCTGGTCCTGGTCCTGGTCTTTGGTCCTGGTCTGGTCCTGGTCCTGGTCCTGGTCCTGGTCCTGGTCCTGGTCCTGGTCCTGGTCTTGGTCCTGGTCTGGTCCTGGTCCTGGTCCTGGTCTGGTCCTGGTCCTGGTCCTGGTCCTGGTCTGGTTTGGTCCTGGTCTGGTCTGGTCCTGGTCTGGTCCTGGTCCTGGTCCTGGTCCTGGTCCTGGTCTGGTCCTGGTCCTGTAGTATTTGCAGTAGTATTTGCAGTAGTATTTGCAGTAGTATTGCAGTAGTATTTGCAGTAGTATTTGCAGTATTATTGCAGTAGTATTGCAGTAGTATTTGCAGTAGTATTTGCAGTAGTATTTGCAGTAGTATTTGCAGTAGTATTTGCAGTAGTATTTGCAGTAGTATTGCAGTAGTATTTGCAGTAGTATTGCAGTAGTATTTGCAGTAGTATTTGCAGTAGTATTTGTAGTATTTGCAGTAGTATTTGCAGTAGTATTGCAGTAGTATTTGCAGTATTTAGTATTGCAGTAGTATTTGTAGTAGTATTTGTAGTATTGCAGTAGTATTTGTATAGTATCTTATGTTAAGAGTATTCTGGGCGTTACATCCACAGTATCTGCAGTTAGCATCACACAAAGATCTAGTATTTGCATAAGGTTACAGCATTTATATGAGCATTTGCGTTAGCATCGTTTGGCAGTATATTTATATAGTATCATACAGCAGCATCTGGCAGCATCACAGCATCTGCTACAGCATCAAGCAGCATCTGCAGCACTGGGCAGCAGCAAGAGCAGCATCTTGGCAAGCAGCATCTCGCAGCTATAAAGCATCTTGCGCAGCATCATACAGCATCTGGCAGCAGCATCTGCTAGCATCTGCAGCACGCGTTAGCACTGCAGCATCTTGCAGCATCTGCAGCAGCATCTGCAGCATCACATACTGCAGCAGCATCAAGCAGCATCCTGCAGCACTCAGCAGCATCTAGCGCAGCATCTGGCAGCAGCATCTGCAGTACTGCAGCATCAGCAGCATCTTTAAGCAGCAGCACTGCAGCATCTGCAGCACTGCAGCATCTGCAGCATCACGTTAAGATCTGGCAGCATCGCAGCATCTGGCAGCATCTGCATAGCATCAGCAGCAGCATCATGGCAGCATCTGCAGCACTGCAGCAGCATCCCGCAGCATCGCAGCAGCACTGCAGCATCGCAGCAGCATCTGGCAGCGCTAATCGCAAGGCATCTGGCAGCATCTGGCAGCACTGACCCAGCAGCAGCAGCATCTGCAGCAGCATCTGCAGCAGCACTGCAGCATCTGCAGCACTTACAGCAGCACCGCAGCACTGCAGCATCTGGCAGCATCAAGCAGCATACCGCAGCAGCATCGCAGCATCTGCAGCATCTGGCAGCAGCATCGCGCAGCATCTTGCAGCATCTGAGCAGCATCGCAGCAGCATCTGCAGCATCACAGCAGCAGCACCTGCCAGCATCGCAGCAGCATCTGCAGCAGCATCTGCAGCATCTTGGCAGCACCGCGCAGCATCAGCAGCACCGCGCAGCATCTGCGCGCAGCATCTGCAGCAGCACTGCAGCAGCAGCAGCACCGCAGCAGCACCGCAGCAGCATCACAGCAGCATCGCGCAGCATCTACAGCACCGCAGCAGCACCGCAGCAGCACTGCCAGCATCACCGCAGCACCGCTGGCAGCACCGCAGCATCTGCAGCATCTGGCAGCATCGCAGCACCGCAGCAGCACCGCGCAGCACCGCGCAGCATCGCTACAGCACCGCGCAGCACACGCAGCAGCACCGCGCAGCACCCAGCAGCACTGGCAGCACCGCAAGCAGCATCAGCAGCACCGCAGCAGCACCACAGCAGCACCGCAGCAGCACCGCAGCAGCATCACGCAGCACTGCAGCAGCACAGCGCAGACCCAGCAAGCAGCATCAGCAGCACCGCAGCATCTGAGCATCTAGCAGCGCAGCACCGCGCAGCACTGCAGCAGCATCTGCAGCGACGGCAGCACCGCAGCAGCACTGCAGCACCCAGCAGCATCAGCAGCATCTGCAGCAGCACTGCAGCAGCATCTGCAGCAGCTACGCGTTGGCCAGCAGAAAGCATCTGCAGCAGCATCAAGGCAGCACTGCAGCATCTGCAGCACCGCGCAGCACCGCAGCAGCATCTGCAGCATCGCAGCATCGCAGCATCGCAGCATCTAAGCAGCATCTTGGCAGCATCACCGCAGCAGCAGCAGCACCGCAGCACCGCAGCACCGCCGCAGCAGCATCTGCGCAGCACTACAGCATCCGCAGCATCAGCAGCAGCACTTGCAGCATCTGCAGCATCGCGCAGCATCTGCTGCATGGCAGCATCGCAGCAGCATCTGCAGCAGCACCGCGTTGACAGCAGCATCCCGGCAGCAGCACCTGGCAGCATCTGCAGCACCGCAGCATCAAGCAGCAGCACCGCAGCAGCATCAGCAGCAGCACCGCAGCATCAGCAGCACCGCAGCAGCATCTGCAGCATAAGAGACCGTTAGCAGCACCGCTGCAGCATCGCAAGAGCAACCGCAGCAGCATCTGCAGCACCGCGCAGCACCGCCAGCACCGCGCAGCATCTGCAGCATCACCCAGCACTGCTGTTAACGGGCAGACTGGCAGTACTCACATAGCACCAGGAATCGCTGCAGATCTCAGCAGCATCAATGTTGGTCACAGTTAAGCAGCACCGCAGCAGCACCGCTGCTTGAGCATCCGCGTTGAGCACCAGCATCACAGCCAGGCACCCTGCAGCAGCATCGCAGCAGCATCTCAATAAGAGCAGCACGCGGCAGTACTCAGCAGCAGTGATCACTGTTAATCTGGCAGCACCGCAGCAGCACTCCAAGGCAAACTACAGCAAAGCATCACGCAGCACGCTACAGCACCGCAGCAGCACCGCGCGCCAGCAGCACTACAGCGTTGGCACCTTGCGCAGCACCCGGCGCAGCTAACTCGCAGCACCGCAGCACTGCCATCGCCACAAGCAGCACTGGCAGCAGCACCGCGCAGCAGCACTGCAGCATCGCATCAGCACCCGCGAGCATCTGCCAGCAGCACAAGCAGCCAGCACTGCAGCAGCACTGCGCAGCATCAAGAGCACGCAGCATCCAGCACCAAGCAGCACCGTTGCTGGCATCAGCAGCACCGCCAAAGAGCATCGCGCAGCACCGCGTTGCGCACTGCTAAGCAGGTTATACCGCGCAACATCACAGCAGCACAAGCAGCATCAGCGCAGCATATCACGCAAGAGGTCGCAGCACCGCAGCAACCCATCAAGCAAGCACGTCGCACCGCGCAGCCATCATCCACGTTGGCCGCAGCATCGCAGCACCGCGTTATACCGCAGTAAGCACAGCACCACTGGGCGCAGCAGCCGCAAGCAGCATCGCGTTAGCGCAACCGCAGTTATCCCTGGCAGCACCGCTGCAGCATCGCTGCAGCACCAGCGTTGCTGAACGCAGCCATCATCACGTTGGTGCCAGCACGCGTTGTTAATCTGCCAGCACCGCTGCAAGAGCATCGCGCGTTAAGCATCACTCAGTCAAGCAGCACCAGCTAAGCAGCACTGCCAAGCAGCGAACCGCAGCATCATCAATACAGCACCGCGCAGCACCGCAGCAGCACCGCAGCAGCATCAAGCAGCATCTGCGCTAGCATCATCAGCATCATCAACCAGCGCTAGCAATCTAAAGCAGCACCGCAGCGAGCACCGCTAATAAGAAGACAATGGGCAAGCTAGCACCAGCGCAGCACCGCAGCACTAATCGCAGCACCGCAGCAGCAATCGCGCAGCACCGCAAGCAGCAATCACAGCAGCACCAAGTTAAGAAAGATCTGGCAGCAGCTAACCCGCAGCAGACCCAGAGCATAGCACTGCGAGCACTGCACCGCAGACCCGCAGCAGCGACCCTAAGCAGCACCGCAGCAGCACTTGCAGGCATCTATAGCAGCATCAAGCAAGTTGCACCGCAGCAGCATCCTTGCTATTAATCGTTGAGCAGCAGCATACCGCAGCAGCGATCCCGCTAGCGACCATACAGCACCACAGCATCGTTGCAGCACTGCGTTGAGCACCGGTACACAAGCAGCATCACAGCAGCACCGTTGCAGCACCGCACCAATACAGCGGCAAAGACTTGCAGAGCAATCAAGGCAGCAGCACCTTGCTAAGAAAGCACCAGCAGACATCAGCGTTGAGCATCCTGGGCTAAGCGTTAGCATCTGCAGCAATCCTTGGCAGCTAAGCGTCATACAGCACCGCTGAGCAGCATCGCAAGCCAGCAACCGCCAGCAGCATCTGCAGCATCACCGCTGAGCATCTGCTAAGCAGCATCTGCGCATCAAGCAGCATCGCGTAGCACCAGCACCTGCAGCACCGCTGAGCACTCTGCAGCAGCATCTCAAGAGCACTCACAGCAGTGGTTGACACTCAAGCAGCAATCTGCAGCAGCATCTAAGCAGCTAAGCACAGCGGCGTTAGCACGCAGCCAGCATCGCTGTTATGACCGCAGCACCGCAGCTATAGCACGTTGAGCACGCAGCACCGCGCAGACCGCTAGCACTGCGCAGCATCAAAGCACCGCAGCAGCATCCTGGCTAGCACCTGCAGCACTGGCATCAGCAGCACCGCAGCAGCACCTGCAGACCCAGCAGCATCACGAGCACATCAAGAGCATCCAGCAGCGAGCACTCGGCAGCAGCACCGCATAGCACCATCTGCGCAGCACTGCCCAAGCACTGGCCAGCATCACAGCAGCATCAGCAGCATCACGTTGCACCTGCGTTGGTGCACGCAGCAATCACGGCAGCATCAGGGCACGCGTTAGCACCGCGTTGTTAATCCGCCGTTAACCCGCAGCAGCACCCGCGGCGCATCGCTAGCACCGCAAGAGCATCACAAGAAAATCGCGTTAAAAGAATTCAGCAGCATCACGTTGCTGAATGACCCGCTAAGGCAGCATCACGCTAGCACATAAGCTAAGCAGACCCGGCAGCACTCAAGCAGCAAGCAGCATCACAGCATCACGCAGCACCGCGTTGTTACCTGCGCAGACACTGGGCAGCAGCACCGCAGCAGC
This sequence comes from Rhinogobius similis, assembly GCA_019453435.1. NCBI lineage: Eukaryota > Metazoa > Chordata > Actinopteri > Gobiiformes > Gobiidae > Rhinogobius > Rhinogobius similis. Next base: position 31,262,588 of record CM033639.1, on the reverse strand, counting down.
ACGCGGCAGCACAATACAGCACTGGTGCAGCAGACTACAGCACCGCGAGATCTGCTAGAGGACTCCCCAGCAGCAGCACCCGGGGCGGCAGCAATCAGCAGTTACCACGTCACGGCAGCATCCGCAAGCAGCAACGCGAGGCAGCACGACCGTTATGCTACCACAAGCAGCACCGCAGCAGCACCGCGTTTACAGCACCGGCGTAACCCTACAGTAGTATTGCAGTAGTATTACAGTAGTATTGCAGTAGTATTTGCAGTAGTATTACAGTAGTATTGCAGTAGTATTGCAGTAGTATTGCAGTAGTATTGCAGTAGTACTGCAGTAGTATTTGTAGTATTTGCAGTAGTATTGCAGTAGTATTGCAGTAGTGCTGCGTAGTGGTAGTATTGCAGTAGTATTGCAGTAGTATTGCAGTAGTATTGCAGTAGTATTTGTAGTATTTGCAGTAGTATTGCAGTAGTATTGCAGTAGTATTTGTAGTATTTGCAGTAGTATTGCAGTAGTATTGCAGTAGTATTTGCAGTAGTATTGCAGTAGTATTGCAGTAGTATTTGTAGTACTCACTATTGGGCACAGTCGATCAGCTGATACTCGTTCGATCGCTCAAAACAGGCCTTGACCCCGTCGTCCTCCCAGAGCTTCTGCACGTGCTCAAAGAAGTCCTGCAACACACGGCAGGTCAGCACCTGACACACGGCAGGTCAGCACCTGACGCTGCACCTGACACATGGCAGGTCAGCACCTGACACACGGCAGGTCAGCACCTGACACTGCACTTGACACTTGCATCTGACGCTGCACCTGACACTTTCAACAGTCTGAAACTTAACAGTTTGATTCTTCCATTGAATCCACTCCATCCATCGACTCGTGGTGTTTGAACACGACTGACACAAACACGTGACTAAAAACCACAAACACGTGACTAAAAACCACAAACACGTGACTAAAAACCACAAACACGTGACTAAAAACCACAAACACGTGACTAAAAACCACAAACACGTGACTAAAAACCACAAACACGTGACTAAAAACCACAAACACGTGACTAAAAACCACAAACACGTGACTAAAAACCACAAACACGTGACTAAAAACCACAAACACGTGACTAAAACCACAAACACGTGACTAAAAACCACAAACACGTGACTAAAACCACAAACACGTGACTAAAAACCACAAACACGTGACTAAAAACCCCAAACCCGTTCTTAAAACCACAAACTAGTGTCTAAAATCCACTAACACGTGACTAAAAACCACAAACTCGTGACTAAAAACCACAAACACGTGACTAAAACCACAAACACGTGACTAAAAACCACAAACACGTGACTAAAACCACAAACACGTGACTAAAAACCACAAACACGTGACTAAAAACCACAAACACGTGACTAAAAACCACAAACACGTGACTAAAACCACAAACACGTGACTAAAAACCACAAAAAGGTGACTAAAACCACAAACACGTGACTAAAAACCACAAACACTTTATTAAAACCACAAACACGTGACTAAAAACCACAAACACGTGACTAAAAACCACAAACACGTGACTAAAAACCACAAACACGTGACTAAAAACCACAAACACGTGACTAAAACCACAAACACGTGACTAAAAACCACAAACACGTGACTAAAACCCACAAACACGTGACTAAAAACCACAAACACGTGACTAAAACCACAAACACGTGACTAAAAACCACAAACACGTGACTAAAACCCACAAACACGTGACTAAAAGTGACAAACACGTGACTAAAAGTGACAAACACGTGACTAAAAACCACAAACACGTGACTAAAACCCACAAACACGTGACTAAAAACCACAAACACGTGACTAAAAGTGACAAACACGTGACTAAAAACCACAAACACGTGACTAAAAACCACAAACACCTGACTAAAAACCACAAACACGTGACTAAAAGTGACAAACACGTGACTAAAAACCACAAACACGTGACTAAAAACCACAAACACGTGACTAAAAACCACAAACACGTGACTAAAACCACAAACACGTGACTAAAAACCACAAACACGTGACTAAAAACCACAAACACCTGACTAAAAACCACAAACACGTGACTAAAAACCACAAACACGCATTGACTAAAAACCACAAACACGTGACTAAAACCACAAACACGTGACTAAAAACCACAAACACGTGACTAAAAACCACAAACACGTGACTAAAAACCACAAACACGTGACTAAAAACCACAAACACGTGACTAAAAACCACAAACACGTGACTAAAAACCACAAACACGTGACTAAAAACCACAAACACGTGACTAAAAACCACAAACACGTGACTAAAAACCACAAACACGTGACTAAAAACCACAAACACGTGACTAAAAACCACAAACACGTGACTAAAACCACAAACACGTGACTAAAAACCACAAACACGTGACTAAAAACCACAAACACGTGACTAAAAACCACAAACACGTGACTAAAAACCACAAACACGTGACTAAAAACCACAAACACGTGACTAAAAACCACAAACACGTGACTAAAAACCACAAACACGTGACTAAAAACCACAAACACGTGACTAAAAACCACAAACACGTGACTAAAAACCACAAACACGTGACTAAAACCACAAACACGTGACTAAAAACCACAAACACGTGACTAAAACCACAAACACGTGACTAAAAACCACAAACACGTGACTAAAAACCACAAACACGTGACTAAAAACCACAAACACGTGACTAAACCACAAACACGTGACTAAAAACCACAAACACGTGACTAAAACCACAAACACGTGACTAAAAACCACAAACACGTGACTAAAACCCACAAACACGTGACTAAAAACCACAAACACGTGACTAAAAACCACAAACACGTGACTAAAACCCACAAACACGTGACTAAAAGTGACAAACACGTGACTAAAAGTGACAAACACGTGACTAAAAACCACAAACACGTGACTAAAAACCACAAACACGTGACTAAAAACCACAAACACCTGACTAAAAACCACAAACACGTGACTAAAAGTGACAAACACGTGACTAAAAACCACAAACACGTGACTAAAAACCACAAACACGTGACTAAAAACCACAAACACGTGACTAAAAACCACAAACACGTGACTAAAAACCACAAACACGTGACTAAAAACCACAAACACGTGACTAAAAGTGACAAACACGTGACTAAAAACCACAAACACGTGACTAAAACCACAAACACGTGACTAAAAACCACAAACACGTGACTAAAAACCACAAACACGTGACTAAAAGTGACAAACACGTGACTAAAAGGGGGAGATAAAGGACACTTCAACTCGACACTTGGACTCAGAATCAGGGTTTTAAAAGTGAAATGTCATGAGTTCAGCTGCGTTTGATCCAAATGTGAGCTGCAGGGGGCGCTGCACAGCTGTGAGGTGTGGTTTTGTTGCTTTTAGACACGTTTAGTCTTTTCTTGCGGTGAGTTGTGCTTTACTTTTGGGTCTGTCCTGCTCATAGTCGTGTTTGTGTCGCACCTTTTTCTTGCTCTTTGTCACTTTTTGTCTTGTTTTTGAGGCTATCATCACTTTTAGTTGTTTTGTTCTTTTTCATTTTGTTTTAGTGACTTTATATTTCGTTTTTGACCTTATTAGTTGTGCTTTTGTCACATTTAGTCTCGTTTCTGTCACGTTTTTGTTGCTGAAGTGTGTCTTTTATCCCGGGTGAAGGTTAGCTTTAGGGTCGTTTGGTTTAGAGTCGTGGGTCAAATGATTGGGTTGGACACGTCCAGAACAACAGGACGCAGGAGTCTGTGACTTCCTGTCTCCTGTCGACCAATCACAGGCCCCCTGAGCCTCTTAACGAGCCTCTTAACGAGCCCCCGGTGAGCTCATTAGTGCTAACGACACGCTAACCTGTGTTTCTATAACAAACACTGTATAAATGTTGTTGTGTCTGTGATTGTTCAGGCTGTGTGTGTGTGTGTGTGTGTGTGTGTGTGTGTGTGTGTGTGTGTGTGTGTGTGTGTGTGTGTGTGTGTGTGTGTGTGTGTGTGTGTGTGTGTGTGTGTGTGTGTGTGTGTGTGTGTGTGTGTGTGCATCCATCCTGTCGGAGCAAAGCATCATGGTCTCTGTAGTTCTGTCAAACTCAGGAGGCTCTTCCTCTGCACAGCAGGACTCCTCCTGTTCTCCTCCTGTTCTCCTCCTGTTCTCCTCCTGTTCTCCTCCTGTGCTCCTCCTGTGCTCCTGGTCTTCTCCTCCTGTGCTCCTCCTGTGCTCCTGGTCTTCTCCTCCTGTGCTCCTCCTGTGCTCCTGGTCTTCTCCTCCTGTGCTCCTGGTCTTCTCCTCCTGTTCTCCTCCTGTTCTCCTCCTGTTCTCCTCCTGTGCTCCTCCTGTGCTCCTGGTCTTCTCCTCCTGTGCTCCTCCTGTGCTCCTGGTCTTCTCCTCCTGTGCTCCTGGTCTTCTCCTCCTGTGCTCCTCCTGTGCTCCTGGTCTTCTCCTCCTGTGCTCCTCCTGTGCTCCTGGTGTTCTCCTCCTGTGCTCCTCCTGTGCTCCTGGTGTTCTCCTCCTGTGCTCCTCCTGTGCTCCTGGTCTTCTCCTCCTGTGCTCCTCCTGTGCTCCTGGTGTTCTCCTCCTGTGCTCCTCCTGTGCTCATGGTGTTCTCCTCCTGGTGTTCTCCTCCTGTGCTCCTCCTGTGCTCCTGTCCTCCTGTCAGTGGGCGGGGCACCGGGCTCAGTGGGCGGGGCCTGTGCTCACCTCGGTGTACTCGAAGTCGGACAGGGGGGCGATGCTCTTGATGTAGTCGACTCGGTGCTGGTTCTGAGGGTTTCCCAGAGCCACAGGGGGCGCCAGAGAGCTCATGGCAGTGATGATGGTCTGACAGGTGCAGGCAGGAGCAGACAGGTGCAGGCAGGAGCAGGAGGCAAAAGCAAAATAGACTTTAACAAATGTTTATTTAACTCACATCAAAAGATTTTACATCTTTACAGTAAAACATTCGTCCAGTGAAACCTGTGAGTCAAAGTGCTTTAAATGAGTCCAGAGTTAAAGGTGTGTCTGAGAACGGGACGTACCACGATGGCGTCCTTCACGTTCTTCCGGATGTCCTGCATCTTCTGCTGCTTCTCCCTGAAACAAACACAGCTTCAGTTCAACCGTCCCCTTCCTCTGTGGCCCGCCTGATCTGCGTCATTAGCTCACTGCCGCCCGCCTGATCTGTGTCATTACCTCACTGCGGCCCGCCTGATCTGTGTCATTAGCTCACTGCGGCCCGCCTGATCTGTGTCATTAGCTCACTGCGGCCCGCCTGATCTGCGTCATTAGCTCACTGCGGCCCGCCTGATCTGCGTCATTAGCTCACTGCGGCCCGCCTGATCTGCGTCATTAGCTCACTGCGGCCCGCCTGACCTGGCGTCTATTAGCTCACTGCGGCCCGCCTGATCTGCGTCATTAGCTCACTGCGGCCCGCCTGATCTGCGTCATTAGCTCACTGCGGCCCGCCTGATCTGCGTCATTAGCTCACTGCGGCCCGCCTGATCTGCGTCATTAGCTCACTGCGGCCCGCCTGATCCGTGTTGCTAGCTCACTGCGGCCCGCCTGATCCGTGTTGCTAGCTCACTGCGACCCGCCTGATCCGTGTTGCTAGCTCACTGCGACCCGCCTGATCTGCGTGGCTAGCTCACTGCGGCCCGCCTGTTCCGTGTTGCTAGCTCACTGTGGCCTGCCTGATCTGAGTGGCTAGCTCACTGTGGCCCGCCTGATCCGTGTTGCTAGCTCACTGCGGCCCGCCTGATCCGTGTTGCTAGCTCACTGCGGCCCGCCTGATCCGTGTTGCTAGCTCACTGTGACTCGCCTGATCTGTGTCATTAGCTCACTGCGGCCCGCCTGATCTGCGTCATTAGCTCACTGCGACCTGCGTGATCTGCGTCATTAGCTCACTGTGACCTGCGTGATCTGCGTCATTAGCTCACTGCGTCATTAGCTCACTGCGGCCCGCCTGATCTGCGTCATTAGCTCACTGCGGCCCTGCCTGATCTGCGTCATTAGCTCACTGCGACCTGCGTGATCTGCGTCATTAGCTCACTGCGGCCCGCCTGATCTGCGTCATTAGCTCACTGCGGCCCGCCTGATCTGCGTCATTAGCTCACTGCGGCCTCGTGATCTGGGCGCCATTAGCTCACCGCGACTCCGTGATCGCGCTATTAGCTCACTGCGGCCCGCCTGATCTGCGTCATTAGCTCACTGCGGCCCGCCTGATCTGCGTCATTAGCTCACTGCGGCCCGCCTGATCTGCGTCATTAGCTCACTGTCTGGGTCAAGTTTTTACGTCATTTGATCCACATTTGGACTGATTTGCGCTCTTCCTGTCCCCAGGAAACAAAAACTGGCACAAAGCTCAGACTCTCCTCCGTCACAGATGAATTCTGGGAAACAGTTTGTAAAATGGAACCTCACTCTGCGTTGAAGCCGTCCACGTGAAGGATCCTCATCTGTTTGACGATGGTGCTTTTCCCAGATTCACCGGCTCCTGAAACAGAACCTGGTTAGACCTGGTTTAGTCCTGGTTTAGTCCTGGTTTAGTCCTGGTTTAGTCCTGGTTTAGTCCTGGTTAGACCTGGTTTAGTCCTGGTTTAGTCCTGGTTTAGTCCTGGTTTAGACCTGGTTTAGTCCTGGTTTAGTCTCGGTTTAGTCCTGGTTTAGTCCTGGTTTAGTCCTGGTTTAGTCCTGGTTAGACCTGGTTTAGTCCTGGTTTAGTCCTGGTTTAGTCCTGGTTTAGACCTGGTTTAGTCCTGGTTTAGTCTTGGTTTAGTCCTGGTTTAGTCCTGGTTTAGTCCTGGTTTAGACCTGGTTTAGTCCTGGTTTAGTCCTGGTTTGGTCCTGGTTTAGACCTGGTTTAGTCTTGGTTTAGTCCTGGTTTAGACCTGGTTTAGACCTGGTTTAGTCCTGGTTCAGTCCTGGTTTAGACCTGGTTTAGTCCTGGTTTAGTCCTGGTTTGGTCCTGGTTTAGACCTGGTTTAGTCTTGGTTTAGTCCTGGTTTAGACCTGGTTTAGACCTGGTTTAGACCTGGTTTAGACCTGGTTTAGACCTGGTTTAGACCTGGTTTAGTCCTGGTTTAGACCTGGTTTAGTCCTGGTTCAGTCCTGGTTTAGACCTGGTTTAGACCTGGTTTAGTCCTGGTTTAGTCCTGGTTTTGACCTGCTTTAGCCCTGGTTTAGACCTGGTTTAGTCTTGGTTTAGTCCTGGTTTAGACCTGGTTTAGACCTGGTTTAGTCCTGGTTCAGTCCTGGTTTAGACCTGGTTTAGTCCTGGTTTAGTCCTGGTTTGGTCCTGGTTTAGACCTGGTTTAGTCTTGGTTTAGTCCTGGTTTAGTCCTGGTTTAGTCTTGGTTTAGTCCTGGTTTAGTCCTGGTTTAGTCCTGGTTTAGTCCTGGTTTAGTCCTGGTTTAGTCCTGGTTTAGTCCTAGAGCAGTCTGGTCTGGCCTTGTCCTGGTTTGGTCGTGTCTGTTGTGTCTGAAGTTGGTCTTGGTCCGGTCCCGTCCCAGTCCAGTCCCGGTCCAGTCCCGGTCCTGGTCCAGGTCCGGTCCAGGTCTCACCCAGCAGCAGCAGTCTGTGCGTGGCCTTATACGCTTGTCGTTCTTTCTGAAGTTGTCGTTCGATCTTTTTATTCGCTTCACGTTTGGCTTTTTCATCCAGACGTTCCTCTTCTGTTTGTCCCCCGAGACACCCCATCAGGACCTGGACCCACAGACCACACCCACAGAGCACCTGGTGAGAGGGCGGAGCCACAGACCACACCCACAGAGCAGCTGGTGAGAGGGCGGAGCCACAGACCACACCCACAGAGCAGCTGGTGAGAGGGCGGAGCCACAGACCACACCCACAGAGCACCTGGTGAGAGGGCGGAGCCACAGACCACCTGGTGAGAGGGCGGAGCCACAGACCACCTGGTGAGAGGGCGGAGCACCCACAGACCACCTGGTGAGAGGGCGGAGCCACAGACCACCTGGTGAGAGGGCGGACCCACAGACCACCTGGTGAGAGGGCGGGGCACACTCACTGCTGAACACTCCACAAATGTCTAAATTAAATTGATCGAATTTAAATCTGAACGACTAAAAGACTGAAATGATGATTCTTGGTGATTTTCTGGATTTCTAGGTGTTTTTAGTGAGTTTTTGTCTGATTGTTCTTCTGTTGTGAAAAGTCTTGGTGTTTTTCTTGATAAAAACTTTAAACTTGACAAACTGATCAGTTCATGGTGAAAACGAGCTTTTTCCACCTTAAACTGGACTGAGCCCACAGCCCCCTGAGCCGCCCCGGGACGCTCAGGGGGACACAGGGCCCACGTGTTATACACACGTGTGTGACACACGTGTGTGACACACGTGTTATACACACGTGTTATACACACGTGTATTATACATGTGTATAACACGTGTGTGACACATGATACAGATGCACCTGCCGTAAACAGTCATTTAATAACTTTCACAAAAGCAAAAACACCACTAGCTTGTCACGCTAGCCTCTGTTAGCCTCTGTTAGCCTCTTTTAGGCTCTTTTAGGCTCAGTTAGCCTCTTTTACCCTCCGTTAGCCTCTTTTAGCCTCTTTTAGGCTCAGTTAGCCTCTTTTACCCTCCGTTAGCCTCTTTTAGCCTCTTTTAGGCTCAGTTAGCCTCTTTTACCCTCCGTTAGCCTCTTTTAGCCTCTTTTAGGCTCAGTTAGCCTCTTTTACCCTCCGTTAGCCTCTTTTAGCCTCTTTTAGCCTCTTTTAGCCTCTTTTAGGCTCAGTTAGCCTCTTTTAGGCTCAGTTAGCCTCTTTTACCCTCCGTTAGCCTCTTTTAGCCTCTTTTAGGCTCAGTTAGCCTCTTTTACCCTCCGTTAGCCTCTTTTAGCCTCTTTTAGCCTCCATTAGCCTCTGTTAGCCTCTATTAGCCTCCAGCAGCAGGAGGTTGTGGGTTCGATTCCTGACACTCACCTTTTTGCCTCAGTTTGAGTTCAGATCCATGAACCAATCAGCATCCTGCAAACACAGGGAGGAGTCATGTGTTTGTGTCCAGAGGGGGCGCTCTAAGCTGTGTGTGCCGTCGTGTCATTGAGCAGGACACTTCACCTGCTGCAGGTTTGAAACATTTAAACACATTTGGACCTGAAACTTTTATCAACAAAATGGAGCCAAAAACAGCTCCAGACGAAGCACGAGTCAAACCCACGACAACAACAAACAACAACAACAACAAAGACAACAATAAACAACAACAAAGACAACAATAAACAACAACAATAAACAACAACAAAGACAACAATAAACAACAACAACAAACAACAACAACAAAGACAACAATAAACAACAACAACAAACAACAACAACAAAGACAACAATAAACAACAACAAAGACAACAATAAACAACAACAAAGACAACAATAAACAACAACAACAAACAACAATAAACAACAATAAACAACAATAAACAACAACAATAAACAACAACAACAAAGACAACAATAAACAACAACAAAGACAACAATAAACAACAACAACAAAGACAACAATAAACAACAACAACAAAGACAACAATAAACAACAACAACAAAGACAACAATAAACAACAACAAAGACAACAATAAACAACAACAACAAACAACAATAAACGACAACAATAAACAACAACAACAAAGACAACAATAAACAACAACAATAAAGACAACAATAAACAACAATAAACGACAACAACAAAGACATAAACAACAACAATAAAGACAACAATAAAGACAACAATAAAGACAACAATAAAGACAACAATAAACGACAACAATAAACAACAACAACAAAGACAACAATAAACGACAACAATAAACAACAACAACAAAGACAACAATAAACGACAACAATAAACAACAACAACAAAGACAACAATAAACGACAACAACAAAGACAACAATAAACAACAACAATAAAGACAACAATAAACAACAACAATAAACAACAACAATAAACAACAACAAAGACAACAATAAACAACAACAACAAAGACGACAACAATAAATGTCAACAGCCGGTCCACAGGGGCCGGTCCACAGGGGCCATGTGTGTGTTGTGTGTGTGTGTCGTGTGTGTGTTGTGTGTGTGTTGTGTGTGTGTGTCGTGTGTGTGTCAAATCAAATCAA
>CM033639.1:31229899-31247399 GCA_019453435.1 Rhinogobius similis | reverse complement strand
GTGTTTTCTTTGCTGTTTTCTGGGATTTGAACTCAGAACCTTTCCGCAGGATGTCATCATGAACAGGATAAAAAAAAAAACTTTAATTGTACTTTTTACTTTTCATTTCGCTTAAAAAAATGTAAAGCAGCAAAAAGTGAAACCAGAAAAACTGCAGACGTTAAATCCCCAGAGACGGGTTTGGAACCATCGGGCCATGAACCCTTTTTTTAAGGGAGGAGTTTCCTGATAAAGTTATTCAAAGATTTGCTGTAAATCCAGCAGAAAAGCAGGAGCGGGATTTGAACCCACCACCTGAGCTCAGCCGGGCTCTGATCGTGCGGCTGAACCTCTGAGCCACAGCGGCTCGGGCTCCGCCCACACATGGATTATTTTAGACTTGATTTTAGAGTTGGACGCTCAGAGTTCTGAGTCAGATCCATGTTTTGTCTCACGTGGTGTTGTGTTCAGTTCCCTGTGGCTCAGGAGGAGGAGCCACGGGGCTGTGACCCAGAGGTTGCCGGTTCAATTCTTTACTCGCCCGCACAGACTCCCCACTAAACTGGATCTAAACCAGGTCCAGGACCGAGCCTGACAGGACCAAAGTCTGAAGAGTTTGGAACAAAGACCCTCCTGAAAGTCTGGAGGTCGGGGGCCCAGTGGAGGAGCGGGAGAGCGGCCGCCACCACAGCAGAACAAGCTCCGAGGTCACTGGTTCAACTCCCGCTCTGCCACACTCGCTCCACTGACAGGCCCGGCCCTGTCACTCACGTGAGTGACCCAACTGTCTAAAAGCGTCAAACATTTTCCATTTAAGAGTTTAAATTTGTCCAAGTGTTTTCCTAAAATGTTTGTCAGGCTCAGACTCATCAACAGCGAGACATAAACTCAGAGTCAGAGGCAGGACTTGAACCCACAACCTCAGCACATAAGGCTCTGGTCTGAACCTCTGAACCAAACACACAGAGGTTTGTGTCACATTTAGATTCTTTTAAGTCACATTTGTACACTTTAAGTTCATGTTTTTCTTTCACGTCTGAGGTCTCAGGTTCAATTCCCTGTGGCTCAGGAGGTAGAGCACTGGTTTGAAGAGTCTCAGGGCTCCTGAAGTTGCTGGTTCAAGTCCTTCTCCTGCACAGAGTTTCTGAAGTGAACCTTGTGCCTTTAAATTATAATTACATTAAGACAACATTCTTTTCATGTTCTGAAGAAAATGTGAACTGAAGGATTTGAACCCACAACCTTGAGTCCAGCGGCCTGTGTCTTCAGCCCTGGACCACTGCAGCTCCTGTCACTCTCACGTCTGTGAACATCAGAGGCTGGACATTCATCTCATTAGGACTCACTGAAGTCGACTGTGTCGGGGTTTGAACCCACAACCTCAGGACAGAAAAGTACAGCACCAACACCTTAACCACTGAGCCACACACTCAGAGGTTCTTCGGGGATTATTTTAGTTTGTTTAGTTTAGTTAGTTTATTTGGTTTAGTCACTGAACCCTGTCTTTGTTTGTCCCTGAGACTTGATCATTGGCCTGTCTTTGTTAGTTTAATAGTTGGCCCTGCCCAGTGTCACCTGTGGTCTATTATTGTCTTAGATCTATTGTTCTATATAAGCCTGAGCCTACGATTATCAGGGAAAGTTGAAACGGGACTCAAACCCTGGCGTTTTTAGTCACATTTTTGTCCCTTTTAGTCGTGTTTTGTCACATTGAGTGCTGTTTGTAGTTTTAAGGTGTGTTTTTGTGACGTTTGAACACATTTTTATCACTTTTTGTCGCTCTTTTGTCTCTTATTTCACACAAATATCATTTCTTTTCACACGCTCTTGTTCAGATTAAAGCGCTGATTCCTCCAGATGCCCTTCCCCAAAGCAAACGCTGTAAAACAAAGTGTTGTGTTTATATTTTATTGACGTCTTAAATATGTTTTTTACAGTGAGCAGCAGATTGTCCTTTTTCTGATTCGGCTCCAAAAAACTCAAAAACACGACACAAGGAAAACTACACCTCCCAGAATGCATCAGGAATAAATACTCTGTGGTGGTATGTACAGTATGCACAGGTCATGTGACACGGCAGCGGCCAATCAGCCGCCAGCGCCAAACAAACGACAACAAACAAAAACTTCAGGAAACAAAGCAGACGCTGCAGGTAAATTACCCGGAAACTTTCACCCGGAAACAACAGAAGTGTGTTTTATCCTTAAAGGTGCAGTGAGGAACTTTGTGGACGGAGCGCCACCTGCTGATCACTGTTTGTACAGCGTGGCTTTATCTGCACGAGCTGGAAATGTGTTTTGAAAAGGAAAATACCAAAAACAACTGAAAGAAAGAAATAAAAAACACACTTTTACAGTTTGTGAAAATAAACAAAAATCTGTCACCAATGCAGCATAAATGTAACCCTGGTTCTAATCCATTTGGTCGTTTTTACAACGAAAAGGCTGTATTTTTGAAAACATTTTCTGACGTTTGAATAAATAAAGTACAAAATAATTCAAAGTGACGTCTGAGTGTTTCACCCGCAGCGTCTGACTTTAAGAAAACAAAGTCCATTTGATCCTTTGAACTTTTTCAATAAAACTCTTTGTTCTTTTCATTTGTGCAAAAGAAAAAACATGATTCAAAACATTTGGTTCATTCGACAAAAAAGTGAAACATTTGAAACATTTTAAACACATTTGATGCAGTTTTTACAGTGTTTCAGTCAAAATCATCAAAAAACAAGAAATAAAAACGTGAAGCTCCAGCTCCAACCAGCAGGGGGCGCAGTGTCTGTGTGTGCCACGACCAGCAGGGGGCGCTGTGTCTGTGTGTGCCACGACCAGCAGGGGGCGCTGTGTCTGTGTGTGCCACGACCAGCAGGGGGCGCTGTGTCTGTGTGTGCCACGACCAGCAGGGGGCGCTGTGTCTGTGTGTGCCACGACCAGCAGGGGGCGCTGTGTCTGTGTGTGCCACGACCAGCAGGGGGAGCTGTGTCTGTGTGTGCCACGACCAGCAGGAGGCGCTGTGTCTGTGTGTGCCACGACCAGCAGGGGGCGCTGTGTGTGCCACGACCAGCAGGGGGCGCTGTGTCTGTGTGTGCCACGACCAGCAGGGGGCGCTGTGTGTGCCACGACCAGCAGGGGGCGCTGTGTGTGCCACGACCAGCAGGGGGCGCTGTGTGCCACGACCAGCAGGGGGCGCTGTGTGCCACGACCAGCAGGGGGCGCTGTGTGTGCCACGACCAGCAGGGGGCGCTGTGTGTGCCACGACCAGCAGGGGGCGCTGTGTGTGCCACGACCAGCAGGGGGCGCTGTGTGTGCCACGACCAGCAGGGGGCGCTGTGTGTGTGACATTTACATTTAACGACAGAAAGAACAACAGTGCAAACATTTAATGAGTTTAAACTCAAACAACTCCAAGTCAAATAAAACTGGTCCTGGTCCTGGTCCTGGTCCTGGTCCTGGTCCTGGTCCTGGTCCTGGTCCTGGTCTGGTCTCTGGTCCTGGTCCTGGTCTCTGGTCCTGGTCCTAACGGGTCGATGGTTCTGTTTTATTTCACTTGGAGTCGAGACGTTTCATGAACTCTCAGTGATTCTCTCCCTTTTGTCAGTAGTGCCTCCTCGTTCCTCCTCGTTCCTCCTCGTTCCTCCTCCTTCGTTCCTCCTCCTCGTTCCTCCTTCGTTCCTCCTCGTTCCTCCTCGTTCCTCCTCCTTCCTCTTTGTTCCTCCTCCTCCCTCCTTCGTTCCTCCTCGTTCCTCTTCGTTCCTCCTTCGTTTCTCTTCGTTCCTCTTCGTTCCTCCTCGTTCCTCCTCCTCGTTCCTCCTCGTTCCTCCTCGTTCCTCCTCGTTCCTCCTTCGTTCCTCCTCGTTCCTCCTCGTTCCTCCTCCTCGTTCCTCCTCGTTCCTCCTCGTTCCTCCTCCTCGTTCCTCCTCCTCGTTCCTCCTCGTTCCTCCTTCGTTCCTCCTCGTTCCTCCTCCTCGTTCCTCCTCGTTCCTCCTTCGTTCCTCCTTCGTTCCTCCTTCGTTCCTCCTCGTTCCTCCTCGTTCCTCCTCGTTCCTCCTCCTCCCTCCTCCTCCTCAGAGGTCACAGTCTTCTGGTTCAGGCTGAGTTCAAATACTCCAGAGCCACTTCGTAGCAGAACTTGTACTGCTCCTGGAACACAAACACAGACATGTGACTCAGAAGGGCCAAGATGGCCGCCAGTGACACGTGTGTGACAGGAAGTGACATGTGTGTCAGACAGGAAGTGACACGTGTGTGACAGGAAGTGACACGTGTGTCAGACAGGAAGTGACACGTGTGTGACAGGAAGTGACACGTGTGTGACAGGAAGTGACACGTGTGTGACAGGAAGTGACACGTGTGTCAGACATCTGAAAGTCATTTTCAATCTGAGGAGCTTCTCTGAGAAACTACTGCTCTAAGCCCCGCCCTCGGTGGACTGACTAAGCCCCGCCCTCGGTGGACTGACAAAGCCCCGCCCTCGGTGGACTGACTAAGCCCCGCCCTCGGTGGACTGACTAAGCCCCGCCCTCGGGTCGACAAAGCCCCGCCCTCAGGTTGACAAAGCCCCGCCCTCGGTGGACTGACTAAGCCCTGCCCTCGGTGGACTGACTAAGCCCCGCCCTCGGTGGACTGACTAAGCCCCGCCCTCGGTGGACTGACAAAGCCCCGCCCTCGGGTCGACAAAGCCCCGCCCTCGGTGGACTGACTAAGCCCCGCCCTCGGTGGACTGACTAAGCCCCGCCCTTGGGTCGACAAAGCCCCGCCCTCGGTGGACTGACTAAGCCCCGCCCTCGGTGGACTGACTAAGCCCCGCCCTCGGGTCGACAAAGCCCCGCCCACACATACCAGCAGCTCCACCATGTTGGGCTTGTTGTTCCTCAGAGTTTTCGTGGCGTGAAACACGTCGACGTTTCTTTGTCGTCTCAACATCTCACACAGAATACTGACACAGCAGAAGACGCCACTGCGACCCCCGCCGTTACTGTGAGGGAGGGGAGAGAGGGAGGAGAGAGAGGGAGAGAGAGGGGGAGAGAGGGGAGAGAGAGGGAGAGAGAGAGAGAGAGAGGGGAGAGAGGGGGTCATTAGTCATCATTAATCACATGAATCCTGTTTACGAGGTCTTCTTCTCTGCTCCAACACTCACAGACTCACAGTCACAGGGTCAGACCCACAGACTCACAGTCACAGGGTCAGACTCACAGTCACAGACTCACAGTCACAGACTCACAGTCACAGACTCACAGTCACAGGGTCAGATTCACAGTCACAGACTCACAGTCACAGACTCACAGTCACAGACTCACAGTCACAGGGTCAGACTCACAGTCACAGGGTCAGACTCACAGACTCACAGTCACAGACTCACAGTCACAGGGTCACACTCACAGACTCACAGTCACAGGCTCACAGTCACGGGGTCAGACTCACAGTCACAGGCTCACAGTCACAGGGTCACACTCACAGTCACAGGGTCAGACTCACAGACTCACAGTCACAGACTCACAGTCACCGGGTCAGACTCACAGGCTCACAGTCACAGGGTCACACTCACAGACAGTGCACCACGGTGCGTCCTTCTCCTCCGTCGTACTCGTCCTGCCATTTATCGACGAGGGCCACAAGTTTGAGGAACGAGCGTTTGGAGGACGGCGTGTCTCTGTACATCGGCCAACCCAAGAACTGGAACTGCTGCACCATCCGGAACCCGTCCTGAGGCTGGACCAGGACAAAACAAGCTAGCTTAGCACCGCACCCTCACCGCAACAACCAGAAACTACCCCAATAAATACAAGCTCCAGGGACAAAAATGAGGTCAAAACACATTTATGTCAGTTTGTGTTGCTCATAATTCAGCCTGAGCCTGATGTCGCCGCCTCTGCACAGCCTGTAGGTGGCGCTATGTCTCCAGCAGGTGGCGCTCTTACCCGAGCCGTGTTGTAAATCCTGAAGAGTCGACTGATCACGTCTTCTTCTAAATCTGCAGAAACGAACTCCACCTGAAGAGAACCGAGCCTCGCCACGCCATCTTCAGGCCAATACTGGGGACACAACTGTGGAGTACACAAAAGTACTTCAAATACTGAGGACACAACTGTGGAGTACACAAAAGTACTTCAAATACTGAGGACACAACTGTGGAGTACACAAAAGTACTTCAAATACTGGGGACACAACTGTGGAGTACACAAAAGTACTTCAAATACTGGGGACACAACTGTGGAGTACACAAAAGTACTATAAATACTGGGGACACAACTGTGGAGTACACAAAAGTACTTCAAATACTGGGGACACAACTGTGGAGTACACAAAAGTACTTCAAATACTGGGGACACAACTGTGGAGTACACAAAAGTACTTCAAATACTGGGGACACAACTGTGGAGTACACAAAAGTACTTCAAATACTGGGGACACAACTGTGGAGTACACAAAAGTACTTCAAATACTGGGGACACAACTGTGGAGTACACAAAAGTACTTCAAATACTGAGGACACAACTGTGGAGTACACAAAAGTACTTCAAATACTGGGGACACAAGTGTGGAGTACACAAAAGTACTTCAAATACTGAGGACACAACTGTGGAGTACACAAAAGTACTTCAAATACTGAGGACACAACTGTGGAGTACAAAAAAGTACTTCAAATACTGGGGACACAACTGTGGAGTACACAAAAGTACTTCAAATACTGAGGACACAACTGTGGAGTACACAAAAGTACTTCAAATACTGAGGACACAACTGTGGAGTACACAAAAGTACTTCAAATACTGGGGACACAAGTGTGGAGTACACAAAAGTACTTCAAATACTGGGGACACAACTGTGGAGTACACAAAAGTACTTCAAATACTGGGGACACAAGTGTGGAGTACACAAAAGTACTTCAAATACTGGGGACACAAGTGTGGAGTACACAAAAGTACTTCAAATACTGAGGACACAAGGTGTGGAGTACACAAAAGTACTTCAAATACTGGGGACACAACTGTGGAGTACACAAAAGTACTTCAAATACTGGGGACACAACTGTGGAGTACACAAAAGTACTTCAAATACTGGGGACACAACTGTGGAGTACACAAAAGTACTTCAAATACTGGGGACACAACTGTGGAGTACACAAAAGTACTTCAAATACTGGGGACACAACTGTGGAGTACACAAAAGTACTTCAAATACTGGGGACACAACTGTGGAGTACACAAAAGTACTTCAAATACTGGGGACACAACTGTGGAGTACACAAAAGTACTTCAAATACTGGGGACACAACTGTGGAGTACACAAAAGTACTTCAAATACTGGGGACACAACTGTGGAGTACACAAAAGTACTTCAAATACTCGGGACACAACTTTGTGGAGTACACAAAAGTACTTCAAATACTGGGGACACAACTGTGTGGAGTACACAAAAGTACTTCAAATACTGGGGACACAACTGTGGAGTACACAAAAGTACTTCAAATACTGGGGACACAACTGTGGAGTACACAAAAGTACTTCAAATACTGGGGACACAACTGTGGAGTACACAAAAGTACTTCAAATACTGGGGACACAAGTGTGGAGTACACAAAAAGTACTACAAATACTGGGGACACAACTGTGGAGTACACAAAGTACTTCAAATACTGGGGACACAAGTGTGGAGTACACAAAAGTACTTTCAAATACTGGGGACACAAGTGTGGAGTACACAAAAGTACTTCAAATACTGGGGACACAACTGTGGAGTACACAAAAGTACTTCAAATACTGGGGACACAACTGTGGAGTACACAAAGTACTTCAAATACTGGGGACACAACTGTGGAGTACACAAAGTACTTCAAATACTGGGGACACAACTGTGGAGTACACAAAAGTACTTCAAATACTGGGGACACAACTGTGGAGTACACAAAAGTACTTCAAATACTGGGGACACAACTGTGGAGTACACAAAAGTACTTCAAATACTGGGGACACAACTGTGGAGTACACAAAAGTACTTCAAATACTGGGGACACAACTGTGGAGTACACAAAAGTACTTCAAATACTGGGGACACAACTGTGGAGTACACAAAAGTACTTCAAATACTGGGGACACAACTGTGGAGTACACAAAAGTACTTCAAATACTGGGGACACAAGTGTGGAGTACACAAAAGTACTTCAAATACTGGGGACACAACTGTGGAGTACACAAAAGTACTTCAAATACTGGGGACACAAGTGTGGAGTACACAAAAGTACTTCAAATACTGGGGACACAAGTGTGGAGTACACAAAAGTACTTCAAATACTGGGGACACAAGTGTGGAGTACACAAAAGTACTTCAAATACTGGGGACACAAGTGTGGAGTACACAAAAGTACTTCAAATACTGGGGACACAACTGTGGAGTACACAAAAGTACTTCAAATACTGGGGACACAACTGTGGAGTACACAAAAGTACTTCAAATACTGGGGACACAACTGTGGAGTACACAAAAGTACTTCAAATACTGGGGACACAACTGTGGAGTACACAAAAGGCTTTCACTGACACAAAATCACCTGTAGTTTTCATTCTGAGTTCAATCCCGGTCTTTACTCAATCACATTATGATTTAAAAGAGTTTATGTTCACTTTTACTGATATTTCTATATAATATTTTAAATATTTGCCGGGTTGAGGCTTGTTCATATTTGTGTATAAAGTTTTACCTGCGCTGGGTCGACGTCGTTGAGCATGACGATGGAGGTGCAGTGATAGTCCAGGACCAGTCTCCAGAAGTCCTTCACGGTGTTGGGCAGAGGATGCTGCGTCACGATGAACGCAGACGGCTGTTTGTAACTCTGCGGAAACATGGAGCTAAGTCACATCACAACACGGAGCTAAGTCACATCACAACATCACAACACGGAGCTAAGTCACATCACAACACGGAGCTAAGTCACATCACAACACGGAGCTAAGTCACATCACAACACGGAGCTAAGTCACATCACAACACGGAGCTAAGTCACATCACAACATCACAACACGGAGCTAAGTCACA
Organism: Rhinogobius similis; assembly: GCA_019453435.1. Taxonomy (NCBI): domain Eukaryota; kingdom Metazoa; phylum Chordata; class Actinopteri; order Gobiiformes; family Gobiidae; genus Rhinogobius; species Rhinogobius similis. The sequence goes on along the minus strand of CM033639.1, from coordinate 31,238,391 downwards.
TCACAACACGGAGCTAAGTCACATCACAACATCACAACACGGAGCTAAGTCACATCACAACACGGAGCTAAGTCACATCACAACACGGAGCTAAGTCACATCACAACACGGAGCTAAGTCACATCACAACATCACAACACGGAGCTAAGTCACATCACAACATGGAGCTAAGTCACATCACAACACGGAGCTAAGTCACATCACAACATCACAACACGGAGCTAAGTCACATCACAACATCACAACATGGAGCTAAGATACATCACAACACGGAGCTAAGTCACATCACAACATCACAACACGGAGCTAAGTCACATCTCTATAAGGATCTTAGTCACATCACAACACGGAGATAAGTCACATCACAACACGGAGCTAAGTCACATCACAACACGGAGCTAAGTCACATGACAACATCACAACACGGAGCTAAGTCACATCACAACACGGAGCTAAGTCACATCACAACACGGAGCTAAGTCACATCACAACACGGAGCTAAGTCACATCACAACACGGAGCTAAGTCACATCACAACATGGAGCTAAGTCACATCACAACACCGAGCTAAGTCACATCACAACACGGAGCTATGTCACATCACAACATGGAGCTAAGTCACATCACAACATCAAAAACAGAGCTAAGTCACATCACAACATGGAGCTAAGTCACATCACAACACGGAGCTAAGTCACATCACAACACGGAGCTACGTCACATCACAACACGGAGCTAAGTCACATCACAACATGGAGCTAAGTCATATCACAACATCACAACATGGCGCTAAGTCACATCACAACATGGAGCTAAGTCACATCACAACACGGAGCTAAGTCACATCACAACATCACAACACGGAGCTAAGTCACATCACAACATCAAAAACGGAGCTAAGTCACATCACAACACGGAGCTAAGTCACATCACAACACGGAGCTAAGTCACATCACAACACTGAGCTACGTCACATCACAACATCACAACACGGAGCTAAGTCACATCACAACATCAAAAAACGGAGCTAAGTCACATCACAACACGGAGCTAAGTCACATCACAACACGGAGACTCGTCACATCACAACACGGAGCTAAGTCACATCACAACAGACTAAGTCATATCACAACATCACAACATGGCGCTAAGTCACATCACAACATGGAGCTAAGTCACGTCACAACACGGAGCTAAGTCACATCACAACACAGAGCTACGTCACATCACAACATCACAACACGGAGCTAAGTCACATCACAACATCACAACACGGAGCTAAGTCACATCACAACACGGAGCTAAGTCACATCACAACACGGAGCTAAGTCACATCACAACATGGAGCTAAGATACATCACAACACGGAGCTAAGTCACATCACAACACGGAGCTAAGTCACATCACAACACGGAGCTAAGTCACATCACAACATCACAACACGGAGCAAAAACACATCACAACACGGAGCTAAGTCACATCACAACACGGAGCTAAGTCACATCACAACACGGAGCTAAGTCACATCACAACACGGAGCTAAGTCACATGACAACATCACAACACGGAGCTAAGTCACATCACAACACGGAGCTAAGTCACATCACAACACGGAGCTAAGTCACATCACAACACGGAGCTAAGTCACATCACAACACGGAGCTAAGTCACATCACAACATGGAGCTAAGTCACATCACAACACCGAGCTAAGTCACATCACAACACGGAGCTATGTCACATCACAACATGGAGCTAAGTCACATCACAACATCAAAAACAGAGCTAAGTCACATCACAACATGGAGCTAAGTCACATCACAACACGGAGCTAAGTCACATCACAACACGGAGCTACGTCACATCACAACACGGAGCTAAGTCACATCACAACATGGAGCTAAGTCATATCACAACATCACAACATGGCGCTAAGTCACATCACAACATGGAGCTAAGTCACATCACAACACGGAGCTAAGTCACATCACAACATCACAACACGGAGCTAAGTCACATCACAACATCAAAAACGGAGCTAAGTCACATCACAACACGGAGCTAAGTCACATCACAACACGGAGCTAAGTCACATCACAACACTGAGCTACGTCACATCACAACATCACAACACGGAGCTAAGTCACATCACAACATCAAAAACGGAGCTAAGTCACATCACAACACGGAGCTAAGTCACATCACAACACGGAGCTACGTCACATCACAACACGGAGCTAAGTCACATCACAACATGGAGCTAAGTCATATCACAACATCACAACATGGCGCTAAGTCACATCACAACATGGAGCTAAGTCACGTCACAACACGGAGCTAAGTCACATCACAACACAGAGCTACGTCACATCACAACATCACAACACGGAGCTAAGTCACATCACAACATCACAACACGGAGCTAAGTCACATCACAACACGGAGCTAAGTCACATCACAACACGGAGCTACGTCACATCACAACACGGAGCTAAGTCACATCACAACATCACAACATGGCGCTAAGTCACATCACAACATCACAACACGGAGCTAAGTCACATCCCAACATGGAGCTAAGTCACATCACAACACGGAGCTAAGTCACATCACAACACGGAGCTAAGTCACATCACAACATCACAACATGGAGCTAAGTCACATCACAACATGGAGCTAAGTCACATCACAACATCACAACATGGAGCTAAGTCACATCACAACATCACAACACGGAGCTAAGTCACATCACAACATGGAGCTAAGTCACATCACAACACGGAGCTAAGTCACATCACAACACGGAGCTAAGTCACACTGAGTGGACTTTACTGCTTCTGCTGTTGTTCTGTTGGATATTGTTCTCGTAACTTGTTCCTCATTTCGTTTGTGTAAATAAACATTATATATTTTTCCAGCGCTCCATAAGTCAAACCCGCTTCCTCTTTTGTAACATTTGCAGATGATTTGTAAATGTTCCTCACGTCCATGAGCGCGGCGTTGATGTAGTTGCTGCTCTCTCCGTCGAGGCTGATGAGAAACGGCAGACATCGATCCGGAGGAAGAACGTCCATCACTCGGTTCTTCTCGTGATTCCGAGGCAGAAGTGCAATACTGCAGTCCTCCACACGGAGCGTCGGAGTCACCATGTTCAGCGTCTGCAGCAGAGAAACAGAGAGCTGGGTCTAAAACCAGGTCTAAAACCGGGTCTAAACCAGGACTAAACCAGGACTGACCCTGAACTCCTCCTTGATCTGGCAGGAGTTGGTCTGAGGGTCCAATCGGTTCATCTCGTAGTAAACCGATCGGAGCTGATTGGCTGGAATCGCCGTGTCGCCGCAAAGACACGCCTCCAAGATGGCGTCGTGGATGAAGACGTACTGCTCCTGCAACCAGAAGACGGGCATTCCCCTGAGTCAGTCATGCTAGCCGTTAGCTCCACTGTTTTCATCATTTAAAACTCCACAAACTGTTCAGAGAAGACTCCGAGTGAGAGAGAGCCCCGGCCCGTGGTCCTCACCTCAGTCTGGACCATGTTGACCCTCCCGGCCCGTGTTGACCCTCCTGGCCCATGTTGACCCCCCGGCCCGTGGTCCTCACCTCGGTCTGGACCATGTTGACCCTCCTGGCCCATGTAGACCCCCCCGGCCCGTGTAGACCCCCCGGCCCGTGGTCCTCACCTCGGTCTGGACCGTGTTGACCCTCCTGGCCCATGTAGACCCCCCCGGCCCGTGGTCCTCACCTCGGTCTGGCCCATGTAGACCCCCCCGGCCCGTGTAGACCCCCCGGCCCGTGGTCCTCACCTCGGTCTGGACCGTGTTGACCCTCCTGGCCCATGTAGACCCCCCAGCCCGTGGTCCTCACCTCGGTCTGGACCGTGTTGACCCTCCTGGCCCATGTAGACCCCCCGGCCCGTGGTCCTCACCTCCGTGTAGACCCCCCCGGCCCGTGTAGACCCCCCCGGCCCATGTTCCTCACCTCGGTCTGGACCATGTTGACCCTCCTGGCCCGTGTAGACCCCCCCGGCCCATGTAGACCCCCCGGCCCGTGGTCCTCACCTCGGTCTGGACCATGTTGACCCTCCTGGCCCGTAGTTCCCTCACACAGTTGTAAATGTCCACGACTCCTTCTCGCTCGGCCATGTCCAGCATGATGTCGATGACGATGAAGCAGCCGGTACGACCCGCCCCAGCACTGAGGACAGACAGGACCAGAGGACAGGGTCAGGACCGGGACAGGGACAGAGGACAGGGACAGAGGACAGACAGGACCAGAGGACAGGACCAGAGGACAGACAGGGACAGGACTGTTTTTTTTTGTATTTTTGTTCCACTTTAATCAACATTTCACAGAGACACAAATGTGGAATTGAAATGATTTTGTGTTTCTTTGTAGCTTTTTGTCTCATTTAGTCTTGTTTTTGACACTTTTAGTCGTGTTTCTGTCACTTAGTCTTGTTTTAGTCACTTTTAGTCTTGTTTTTGTCACTTTTAGTCTAGTTTTTGTCACTTTTAGTCTTGTTTTTGACACTTTTATTCTTGTTTTAGTCACTTTTAGTCTTGTTTTTGTCACTTAGTCTTGTTTTAGTCACTTTTAGTCTAGTTTTTGTCACTTTTAGTCTTGTTTTTGACACTTTTATTCTTGTTTGAGTCACTTTTAGTCTTGTTTTTGTCACTTTTAGTCTAGTTTTTGTCACTTTTAGTCTTGTTTTTGACACTTTTATTCTTGTTTTAGTCACTTTTAGTCTTGTTTTTGTCACTTAGTCTTGTTTTAGTCACTTTTAGTCTTGTTTTTGTCACTTTTAGTCTTGTTTTTGTCACTTTTAGTCTTGTTTTAGTCACTTTTAGCCTTGTTTTTGATACTTTTAGTCTTATTTTTATCACTTTTAGTTGTTTTTGTCACTTTTAGTCTTGTTTTTGACACTTTTATTCTTGTTTTAGTCACTTTTAGTCTTGTTTTTGTCACTTAGTCTTGTTTTAGTCACTTTTAGTCCATTTTTTTCACTTTTAGTGAGTGTTTTTGACACTTTTAGTCGTGTTTCTGTCACTTTTAGTCTTGTTTTTGTCCCTTTTAGTCTTGTTTTAGTCACTTTTAGTCTTGTTTTAGTCACTTTGTCTTGTTTTTGTCACTTTTAGTCTTGTTTTAGTCACTTTTAGTCTTGTTTTTGTCACTTTTAGTCTTGTTTTTGACACTTTTATTCTTGTTTTAGTCACTTTTAGTCTTGTTTTTTGTCACTTTTAGTCTTGTTTTAGTCACTTTTAGTCTGTTTTTTGTCACTTTTAGTCATGTTTTTGTCACTTTTAGTCTGTTTTTGTCACTTTTAGTCATGTTTTTGTCACTTTTAGTTGTTTTTTTCACATTTAGTCATGTTTTTGTCACTTTTAGTCTTGTTTTTGTCACTTTTAGTCATGTTTTTGTCACTTTTAGTCTTGTTTTTGTCACTTTTAGTCTTGTTTTTGACACTTTTATTCTTGTTTTAGTCACTTTTAGTCTTGTTTTACTCACTTTTAGTCTTGTTTTTGACACTTTTATTCTTGTTTTAGTCACTTTTAGTCTTGTTTTTTGTCACTTTTAGTCTTGTTTTAGTCACTTTTAGTCTGTTTTTTTGTCACTTTTAGTCATGTTTTTGTCACTTTTAGTCTGTTTTAGTCACTTTTAGTCTTGTTTTTGTCACTTTTAGTCTTTTTTTAGTCACTTTTATTCTTGTTTGAGTCACTTTTAGTTGTTTTTGTCACTTTTAGTTGTTTTTTGTCACTTTTATTCTTGTTTTTGTCACTTTTATTCTTGTTTTTGTCACTTTTAGTTGTTTTTGTCACTTTTATTCTTGTTTTTGTCACTTTTAGTCTTGTTTTTGACACTTTTATTCTTGTTTTAGTCACTTTCAGTCTTGTTTTTGTCACTTTTAGTCTTGTTTTTGTCACTTTTAGTCTTGTTTTTGTCACTTTTAGTCTTGTTTTTGTCACTTTTAGTCTTGTTTTAGTCACTTTTAGTCTTGTTTTTGTCACTTTTAGTCATGTTTTTGTCACTTTTAGTTGTTTTTGTCACTTTTAGTCATGTTTTTGTCACTTTTAGTCTTGTTTTTGTCACTTTTAGTCTGTTTTTGTCACTTTTAGTCTTGTTTTTGTCACTTTTAGTCTTGTTTTTGACACTTTTATTCTTGTTTTAGTCACTTTTAGTCTTGTTTTTTGTCACTTTTAGTCTTGTTTTAGTCACTTTTAGTCTGTTTTTTGTCACTTTTAGTCATGTTTTTGTCACTTTTAGTCTGTTTTTTGTCACTTTTAGTCATGTTTTTGTCACTTTTAGTCTGTTTTTTGTCACTTTTTGTCTTGTTTTTGTCACTTTTAGTCTGTTTTTTGTCACTTTTAGTCATGTTTTTGTCACTTTTAGTTGTTTTTGTCACTTTTAGTCATGTTTTTGTCACTTTTAGTCTTGTTTTTGTCACTTTTAGTCTGTTTTTGTCACTTTTAGTCTTGTTTTTGTCACTTTTAGTCTTGTTTTTGACACTTTTATTCTTGTTTTAGTCACTTTCAGTCTTGTTTTTGTCACTTTTAGTCTTGTTTTTGACACTTTTATTCTTGTTTTAGTCACTTTTAGTCTTGTTTTTTGTCACTTTTAGTCTTGTTTTAGTCACTTTTAGTCTGTTTTTTGTCACTTTTAGTCATGTTTTTGTCACTTTTAGTCTGTTTTTTGTCACTTTTAGTCATGTTTTTGTCACTTTTAGTCTGTTTTTGTCACTTTTAGTCTGTTTTTTGTCACTTTTAGTCATGTTTTTGTCACTTTTAGTCTGTTTTTTGTCACTTTTAGTCATGTTTTTGTCACTTTTAGTCTGTTTTTGTCACTTTTAGTCTGTTTTTTGTCACTTTTAGTCATGTTTTTGTCACTTTTAGTCTGTTTTTTGTCACTTTTTGTCTTGTTTTTGTCACTTTTAGTAACTTGTTGTTGTGTTTCTGTCGTGTTTCGACCGTCGACCTTCACAACGATCTACGAACTCTGCATTTTTGTGACGCCTCAAGAACGACGGAGGACGCCCGGGTCAGAGCGGGTGGGCGGAGTCTGGGGGTGGGCGGGGTCTTACCTGCAGTGCACTGTGGTGGGGCCGGCGGTGGGCGGAGTCTTGGCCTTGACCCTCCTGATGAAGCCTAAGAGTCCCGTGGCGTGGAGCGGGACGCCGTGGTCGGGCCAACCGGTGAAGTGGAACTGTCTGATCTCACGGATCTCAGCCACGCCCCTCTGAGAGACACAAGGGTTAAGCCACGCCCCTCAGAGACACAAGGGTTAAGCCACGCCCCTCTGAGAGACACAAGGGTTAAGCCACGCCCCTCTGAGAGACAAGAGTTAAGCCACGCCCCTCAGAGACACGAGCGTTAAGCCACGCCCCTCAGAGACACGAGCGTTAAGCCACGCCCCTCTGAGAGACAAGAGTTAAGCCACGCCCCTCTGAGCCACGCCCCTCTGAGAGACACAGGGGTTAAGCCACGCCCCTCAGAGACACAAGGGTTAAGCCACGCCCCTCTGAGCCACGGCCCTCTGAGAGACACAAGGGTTAAGCCACGCCCCTCAGAGACACGAGGGTTAAGCCACGCCCCTCTGAGCCACGGCCCTCTGAGAGACACAAGGGTTAAGCCACGCCCCTCAGAGACACGAGGGTTAAGCCACGCCCCTCTGAGAGACACAAGGGTTAAGCCACGCCCCTCAGAGACACGAGGGTTAAGCCACGCCCCTCTGAGAGACACAAGGGTTAAGCCACGCCCCTCTGAGAGACAAGAGTTAAGCCACGCCCCTCAGAGACACGAGCGTTAAGCCACGCCCCTCTGAGAGACAAGAGTTAAGCCACGCCCCTCTGAGCCACGCCCCTCTGAGAGACACAGGGGTTAAGCCACGCCCCTCAGAGACACAAGGGTTAAGCCACGCCCCTCTGAGCCACGGCCCTCTGAGAGACACAAGGGTTAAGCCACGCCCCTCAGAGACACGAGGGTTAAGCCACGCCCCTCTGAGCCACGGCCCTCTGAGAGACACAAGGGTTAAGCCACGCCCCTCAGAGACACGAGGGTTAAGCCACGCCCCTCTGAGAGACACAAAGGTTAAGCCACGCCCCTCAGAGACACGAGGGTTAAGCCACGCCCCTCTGAGAGACACAAGGGTTAAGCCACGCCCCTCTGAGAGACAAGAGTTAAGCCACGCCCCTCAGAGACACGAGCGTTAAGCCACGCCCCTCTGAGAGACAAGAGTTAAGCCACGCCCCTCTGAGCCACGCCCTCTGAGACACAGGGGGTTAAGCCACGCCCCTCAGAGACACAAGGGTTAAGCCACGCCTCTGAGCCACGGCCCTCTGAGAGACACAAGGGTTAAGCCACGCCCCTCAGAGACACGAGGGTTAAGCCACGCCCCTCTGAGCCACGGCCCTCTGAGAGACACAAGGGTTAAGCCACGCCCCTCAGAGACACGAGGGTTAAGCCACGCCCCTCTGAGAGACACAAGGGTTAAGCCACGCCC